>JAUCNQ010117686.1:0-10974 GCA_032352715.1 Bougainvillia muscus
TGCTCGATTTTTTAGAGATTTGTTGCATATTTACAGAACAGATATTTTGAAGAACACCTCTGGAGGGATGCTTCCGTATTATATTGATTTTGTTTGTTATTCGTTAAATCGTAGTAACTTCTACTACAAGCACTTGTTTTCCATATAAAAATCAAAGAATCCTTGGAAATTTATTTTAGAATTAATTTTTTTTTAATTCAGCCATCGATATAGACTTCTGATGATTATTTTTGACGTATTACGCTTATATTATGTCAAATAGTAATAATTTAACTGCTCATTGCTACTTAGTGCATAAAATTTGTTAAAAATAGCACAAATCCGGGTGAAAATGTCACATTATGACGCCATCGCCTATACGATGACGGCAGAATTAAAACGACGACGTCCAAATGCCGGACGTGGAATAAGTGGAATATCTAAGTGGAATGCACACCATCCTAAAAATCGAAAAAAATTAATAAGCTCCTTTCTCTAATAAGCACCTTCATTCTAATAAACTCTACCCCCGGTCACTCCAAAATGAGACTGTAGCGCTCAATGGTGTGGGATTCATCCACTTGGTTTTGATTATCTAACCGTATGTTTTAATTGACCAATCAAGCAAATCAAGTCAATTCTCACAGATAACATAACATCAGTGGCGGATTCAGCCCTGGTCAGAGCAACACGAGGAAGAGCTAAAAGTTTTAATTCTTAATAGCCTTCTGTAGGAAAATGGGTCTAAGAGACCCATTTTCATGCAGAAAGCTATTAGAATTAATCACTTTGAGTATGCTTTGAATCACCATTTCAGTGCTGTGACTAGGTAAAACCGTGTCCTGAAACCCCCTCTGTATCGGACATATTGGAGTAAGAAATAATTGTGGCACTGCATAGAAAAATTATTACATCCAATCGATGATTTAGCAATTGTCCGACAGAATATACAATACAATTGTTATGTAACTTAACTACACAGATTATATTTAAAATATCTTAAGTTTCTCCAACGCCGTTATCAATTATTTCTAGGTAAAGCACAACTACCACGATTTTTTATCCATTATTTAGAGCTAAAGCCTAATAAAAGTGTTTTTTTATCCCCAATGTTTAGCTAGTTATTCTTACAGATAAAATATACCTGCTCGTTTCACTTCATTCTCATTTGAAAAGATCTAACACTAGGAGTGAGCGGTGGGTCCATCCGTAGTTAGAAAATCATGTTAGAGAAAAAGAAGTTCTAATCTTTAATAGCGTTTTGTATGATGATAGTCTTAAAAGACCCGTGGTCGTACATAAAGCAATTTCGAAATTAATAATTTCGAATCTCAACTTTACTGCTGTGACTAGGTAAAACAGTTGTATTAGGAGTAAATCGTTAGATATCGGTAAGTGGATTGATAAAATTGATAACGACTGGTGATACGTCAATAAAGTACCATCACCATGCATTGAAATATTTAAGAACTCAAATTTCATTTTTCTATCGTGATAGGGTTGGATCGGCCACTTGGTGTAACATCATCGGAAAAGTTGATTCAAAATTCGATTTAAATACTTATATGTATAGAAAAATTATTACATCCAATTGATGATTTAGCAATTGTCCGACAGAATATACAATACAATTGTTAATATTATGTTTCAGATAACGACTATTAGTCTCTGTTGCATAAATGGATTCAGAGAAGAGAACGTTTTTTGCTTTTGGCTCATTTTTAACGTGGCTTGTTTCGCTGGTCAGTTTTAGCCTCCATCTTTGTGCTCTGATAGATCTGAATACACTACTGAATATTCTATTTTTAGTATAATCAAATATTATGAACTCCGTCAGCATAATTGTGGGTACAATCCTTGTCGGTCTATTGTTTTCTATAGGCATTCAGGTGTTAATTCTTTGTATTATATGCGCGAAGAAAACCTTACACACCTGTCGCATGTATTTTGTTGCTAACCTCATGATTGCTGATCTTATAACAAGTCTAGGCATTTCAACAGCATGTGTTTTGTATTTTCATGGTTTCATGACGGTAAAGATTTACGAAGTCCTGTTGATGCTACTTTCACCTTGCGCATATGCATCAATCCTTACAACGGCATGTATTATTATTGAACGCTATGTATTTATTTCTCATGCTTTACGTTATAATAGATTTGTAACTGGGTTTAGAATATCATTATGTATCTTGGGTGTTTGGTTCCTCTGTATCATTTTCTCAACATCTCGATATGCAAGACTAACAGCAAAAGAACACACTACTGTTATTAGTATAGGTGGTACAATATCAAGACTAGCTGTAACACTTATATTTACTATTTCATCTGTTGCTGGATCAATTGCAGTACAAAAGATTCGTAAAAAACATATTAAGGATATGTACAGTCGAAGATTGCGTTTTGGAGAAACTGCAGAGAAATTAAATTTATTAACAAAAGCTAAAAGAAGTATTTCAGATACAATCAAATTAAGTATATGGGTTATAGTTTTAGTTCCTCTGACATCTATTTGTCATTCACTGTATACCTTTACTAGAAACCGTTATTTTGAACTTGGTGTTGCTTTACTTGTGGCGCTCAATCTATTTCTTAATCCACCGGTATACGTATCAACTTTTACTGAACTGAGAAAAGTTGTCATAAAATTATTTAAACGTCAAAAATGACTTGGTACCATCAAAAAGAATGTAAATACAAAACTAATTATACACAGAGGACGCAGCTAATATAGGGCCACAATTGACGCCCTAACGATGTCCCTGAGATAAATAGCAATACTAAAAGGATCAAGCTAACACAGGAGCTGAGGAATGTTGGTTAATAAATTTGTTAACTTGCTTATCAATTTTTGTTTTGTATTTTATTTAGTGAGCGTAGTTTTATAATATGTTATATATTTATCATATGTTATATCAAATTTTAATAATTCAAAATTCTTTTAGTTCACTTTCAAATGGTTTCTTATTTCAAAAAGGTATAGGGAAGTCAATATTGTTATTGTATATATACGTAGATTAGTGGGGGATCCAGCCTTAGTCAGAGCAACACGAGGAAGAGCTAAAAATTTTAATTCTTAATAGCCTTCTGTATGATGATGGGTCAAACAGACTCATCTTCATACAGAAAGCTATTAGAATTAATCACTTTGAGTATGCTTTGAATCTCCATTCCAGTGTTGTGACTAGGTAAAACCGTGTTCTGAGTCCGCCTCTGCAGATCCAGAATACGCATTAACCTATTCAAAGCAACAAAATTGGGGATAAATAACATTAATTTTTAATCGTTAGCCTTTCAGTTGTTAACTATTTAATGCTAGTTAGTTTTAGTCTCAATCTTGCTTCTCTAATTAGGTCCAAATATGCCACTATTATTATCTTTAAAGAACCAGTTGAAATGTCCAAGAATATCATATGAAAAATTGTGCCATTCCCATCTGAGAAAAACTATTCTGATGCATACGACGTACGAATTCTGGGCGCAGCTCCTTTTACTTTGTAAATATTTGTAAAACTGGAAAGGGTTAAGATGTAAAGTATGTTACTGTATTCTTTTTTGAGTCCATTCTTTTCAAAAAATTGCCAAATTGCCAAATAAGTGAGTGCCTATTAAAGTTTCTCACCATGGTTGGGCAACGAAGAAAATTTTGCACTCTACATCACTCTACATCCTCTAAAACGGCCTCCACCGATTTTGAGGCTATTTATGAGAGAAAAATATCTTTGCCCCCCCCCGGTGGCGCGGGCCCTGTTACAGTACCTATATTGTTTGATATAGCGCTAGCTAGGCATAATGTTATGCTTGATTTTAATACATAGGATCATAAAGAAAATCTTCTCTTTCCCCTCTCTTGGAAGCTATTAACCCTATTCGTATCCGGGGGGGGGGGGGGGTACAAAGTTCCACAAATGTGAACTTTTCCCTATAACTTTTGTTCTGTACATTATTAAGGGATGCCCTTTGGTGACTTTTAATAATTATATATTGGCTACACAATGATAAAATAAAAATCTGAAATTAATTGTGCCCTTTAGCGCCCAGACGCCCTCTGAAAATATTATCCCACCAAATTTCCTCAAATAATTATTTTTAAACTTTTTTTAATCGACCAATAACGCCTCAATAAGATTATTTTTGAATGTAATGTACATATATTATGTCAAACAGTAATATTTAAGCTGCTCAGTGCTTCTGTTTCCTTCAAGGGCGTTAATTTGAGATAATCATCAAAATTCCCGGAGGAAAACTTAATTATGACGTCATCGCCGAATCGATGACGACGTCATAGTTGAGACCAAAAAACCCTGGTATTATTAGGGTTAAGAACGGAAGAATGTATGAAGGAATAAAATGAAAAATAGTATTTTTACCTGCTTGTTTTTTATAAACCATAAAATCTTCCTCAACACATAATATAAAATCTTCATTAATCACAAAATAATCCAAACATGGGTTAGGATAAACATTATCACCACTTTCTAAATTACGTAACATCATTGTTTCTTCTACTAAACCATACAAATTATTATTTTCATCGATCTGGATATTTACCAAATATGGTGTATGGCTGTAAATTTGATCATGTTGACTTAAAGAACCATATTTGTCAGCAGAATATTGATGGATATCAGCATAATCATCTCGACACTCTGCACACATACATCTACTAGAATATTGTCCACCACTGGGGACATATTGATAAGACCGATAAGAATATTGGCATTTAGTATTATAATCAACATTATTATAAGAACACGGTGTACAATAGTATACTTGTTTGTGTTGATAAACAATAAACCATAATGTTTCATCATGTGAAATAACAATTTCATCTCTATTTGCATTGGCTACCTCAACATCAGACTCTAAAACAATTAAACGAACATGGCATTAACTTAACTTAGGGACTTCCCCCAAAATTCGTATCATAACACGAACTATCTCCATCACAGTAAAAGGTTTTTTGTGCATAATAAGTTTGCACAAAAACACTCCTTCTGTATGAAAATTGATATATTTTCCATACGAAAATTCTTATAAAACTGTACAATTCTTAATTCAGCAGAATACACCTATTCAAAACGTACGTTTGCTGCCATTATGGATTTTTCAGCAGAAATGATTGTGCACATAAAAGTTCTTTACAATTTATTGCATTTAAAGCATTTTTGTGAATACAAATAATGTGCACATAGATATTTTCTAAATTGAATTATTATTATTATCGTTGTTGTTGTTGTTGTTGTTGTTGTTGTTGTTGTTATTATTATTATTATTATTATTATTATTATTATTATTATTATTATTATTATTATTATTATTATTATTATTATTATTATCCTGATTTAACTCATTCCATACTGAAAATGTATATCATTGTTTGGATCATTATTTGACTTCTGTTATAGAAGTAGCAGAAATCAAACAATGATTGGCAATCACAGCTTGCGGTATGGATTGAATAAAAAAATTGTGAAATGCAATTTTTAAAGATACCTAATGGACACTCAAACAAAATTTGTATGAAAAATCGTATCAATTTTCAATCGGAAGATGTGTCTTTATGTATACAAAGGTACTTCTTCTATGATGAAAATGATACGATTTGCAAAACTAATTTTGTGGGCAAAACCTAATGCACGTGAAGGTGGCATAAATTTTTAGTGTAAGAATTTAGAATGTAAAAGAAACATTTTTTTCTCTGCGTTTTTCCCCCCATTATGCAATAGATAGTAAATACACTATACCATTTGAAACTGCTTTGGACAAGCAACATTTATTGGAAGGACCCAAAATTGGATTTTGTTTATTATTATGGGGAAACCTTATACTTGACCATTGTGTATATAAATCGACTGTAATTTTGGAGGGGATTCCAACCAATGACTTATTTTATATCTTCTGTAGATAAAGCAAAACGTAATTATACTAGAAGTCACAAATATTATGTCACTGGCAGTAGCAGTAGCAAGATGATTTCGATCCCTGTTCTGTACCAAACAGGTGTGACACAAAAAAGGAAAAAAAAGAAAAATAGACACCAGGCACACCATTATATGACATTCGTTTGCTTTCCAAGTCCTGTTAATGAACTTTCCCCTTTTTGTTTTCCATGTCAATTGTATATACATACCATCGTATGTCTTGCAAGTCACTATGTCAAAATTCATTTGAAAGTGAGATCCATTGTAAGATTTAGGTAGAATACGTAAAGTTTTAGCATAAATTGGACTAGCTAGAGGTAGATATTCAATGCCAGATGTTCTTGTTTGGAAAATCTAGAAAATATATGTGATATGTGATGCACTCTTTTATTCTATAAATATGCAATTGCCAATTTTTTTTGTTTGTTTTGTTCGCTAAGTTTCAGGGATGTACGTTTCACTTAATTCTTGGAGGTCGAGACTTAATCCAATAATAAATTCGACCAATTAGAATTCATTTGTAAAGCGAAATTTTGAGAAGTTCCTCAATCTAAGGGTTCGTATCGAAATTCGCTCCATGAATTCGCTTCATTCCTATTAACGTTCATTCAGTTAAGTCGTCTTTGTGCATCTGAGATTAAAAAAAAACTTTTTGTAAGACGAATTAAAGCAAAAAAATTTCGAGATAAAACCTTATGGTAACTTACATATTCACCATCATTAACATTCTTTATTTCTAACCAATTACTAAGATATTTATACCGAACACTAAATTCACGAGCCCATTCAAATGCATCACTCTGAACTTTAAACATTGTTATGTATTGGTAAGTGATAAGATCAATTTCTAAATAATTCGAATCTGTTGCACAATTTGTCCATCGATATCCTTTACCAAATTTAACCGTTGCTGGATCTCTATTAGAATTAGAACAAGCAGTTTCGGTTTGAGTGAACCGATCGTCACTAAGTGTACTGATATGGTTTTCAGTGTAGCCAATACATACTAAAAAAGACAGAAAATACACAGTTATATAGACTGTTTAATAATCTTGAATATTTAGTATGTTTTAGTAGCCAAAGCAATAGCATTGAAACTCTTACCTTTTTAACATTACTTTTTTTTACTTTCTTAAGGGGGCTTTCCAAACTTTTAAAAAAAGAAACGTTTCGTGTGAAAAAGTTGCTATGTTGTTTATGTATTTCCGGACAAACTTCCTTCGTTCAAATATTTATTAAAAACATATTTCGCTTTTGAAAAACTAGAAACCAAAGAACAAATTATTTCGCACGCATTTATTGCTTGAACTAATAGTAGTTATTTAGATAGAAATCATAACTGACTTTGTTATGGAATGTTTACTGGAAAGTAAATCTTATTATTAAAGTAATCTTATTTTGGAGATCATTTTTAAAATTTCAAAATTTAATTATTGTACTCCTGTGTACTGAGAGTATCAGAAATTTATTCTTCATTGGTAATTAACTGAAAAAATCACTTTGCAAATTTGCATCCTTCCTTTCACTTATAATTCAGTCAGAAGTGTCTTTGAGAATACTTTGTATATACACTTCAAAGATGAAATTAACTCATTCAGTGCCGGAGATGTAAATGATTTCCAATCATTGTTTGATTTTGCTACAGAAGAGACTGTCTCAAAAATTCGCTTAAATTTGCTTATATTCGCTTAACAACTCGCTTCATTTTCACCTTAGATGAAGTGTTATTGTAACACGTAAGTGTTACAATAACACTTCATCTGAGGTGAAAATTATTAGGAATGAAGCGAATTGTGAAGCGAATTTAAGATTTGTGATACGAATCAAAGCAAACTTTCGGATTCTGCCACCCCCACCCCCAAACTTAAAATCATTATAACATGAAAATAGTAACATATTTTTACTGGATCCTTGGTTTTATCCAGCAGGAGAATTATATAGAATACACATTTTCAAGGGATTTCCACATGTTTAATGATGTCACAGACGAAATATTAAAGTCATCAAAGAATTTATGACATCAGCAAGTTTGTTTTAAGGTAAGGAATAAATACGCCAAGTTTTATGTGGTTAAGACACACGGTTCTGGAGTTACCATGGGGGGGGGGGGGGTCAGCTTGAAGTAACCAAATACTTTTTTTGGTTGAAATTGGTACAACTCATGAATTACACTCAAGTTTAAACCTGTCATATGATAAAAATGATTCACCAAACTTAATTTAGTTTATATAATAAACAGATGTTGAAGAGTAGTGGGTTATACTCACCATATTGCACGTATGTATCGAGTTGTATTGGATCTGAAAGAGTAACAGATTCACCAGTCTCCGGTTGAAAAACAAGAGCAAGAGATTTTCCATATTTCCACACACCCTGATGAAACGTATGATCTAATATAGTACTTAATCCATGCATGTTATATTCTGTACCTGTGAAATTGATATTAATAAAACCTGATACACTTTCACCAAACGTAGATTCAAAATCACAATTTGACACAAATGTTTCATCAACTCCAATGAATACTTTGACCTTGATTTTGATAGTTGTTGTAGCAGCTGATGTCAATCCAACAATAGTTGTAGACGCAAGTACGGAGATACTATTTTGCAGAGGGACAGATTCAAAATACAACCCAACTGTATTTTGAAAATCTAATCCATCTCCTTGACATGATCCACTGACTGTTGATTTTGCTGCAGTGTTCAAACTAACTAATGAGCCTTTCGGTTTTTCATAAACTAGAAAGAAAACACATCGGATACAGGCCAACTTTTAAAATGCACGACCTTGGTTTTAAGTCACATATACGCAAAAAAGGAATGCATTGTTATAATTGCAAGGTTTTTTTTTGTACAAAAAACGTTTGACAATTCTACTAAATTGATAGAAGGCAAGTAATTAACTATGTAATGTCACAGCTAGAGTTAGAAAATAGTAGGCAGGCTAGAATAAATGTTGGAAGGGTGGTGTGTAGCGTAATTCAGGACACAAACAAATTGAAGACCAACACCAGGCACAGAATTACAAAGGCGGAGTACCAAAAACTGAGGGCAACTGCACATGTAGCAATCAGCATTGATATTAATAAGAGCTTCACTGAGTCAAATCGCAGTTGCAATAAAACAATAAATTATTATGCAATATGTCTTTCGAAGAACGCCACCAGTTTTTAATTCCCAGGTTCAAGAGGTACATACTTAGCAGTAAACAGATACACAAAATATAAGACCAAATTTTATGAAGAACATAAAATCAAAGAATATTGACTCCTTATTCTGGTACCTTGAAAAATTGAGAAATGGATTGAACACAAAATTCATACAGAAGTTCAAATCAATTTTCATTCGTAAGAAAAGTATTTGTGCATACCTAAAATATACACAAATAAGCTTATCTGTGAAAATTGTACGATCAGTGATACAAATCACTGGACGATCCCTAATTATAGTAGATTAAGTAAATAAATATAAAAATTTTTTAACATACCTTTTGCTGTAAATTCCAAAGTAAGACCATCATCACAGTTGGCCGGATTCAAAATACAAGAATCGTTATCAAATGGCAATGTTCGGAATTGTGAAAACATTGCACCATCAATAATACTACCTTCGGAATCGTAAGAAGCTTCATCAACATGCTCAAAATGTTTATATGAGTACTGATCAGTAAGTATACCGGATTGTAATGGCCAATGGTAAGTTTCTAGAGATAATTTTCATGCGTAGTATATAGTATTAGGGACTGTCAACAAAATTCATATGGAAATTCAGATAAAGTTTCATTCAGAAATTCACAAATGTTTTAGTGCATGCTTAGTGTGAAAATGATACACTTTACTACACTTTACTTTACTATGTTATTTGGAGAGACTTCTTGAAAAAAGGCAGACGATTGTTTTACTCTTGCTCGTGATGCAGCTATTTCACACCAAAACCCATATTTCCATCAGTATCAGCGTGTTCAAATTGGTGAAAATAAATGGCAATGACCAACTCCCCGTAACCAGTGTAAAGCTGTTATAAGTGAAGCAAAATCTGCCTACCAAGGGAGGATTCATGAACGAATTTCAGACAGAAGATAGGATTCCTGATTTCTGGCGCATCATGAAGAGTGTTAGAAGCAATAGTAAGTCTTATTCCTTCTCCCTTCAATAGAACTGAAGTTTTAACTTCTGCCAAAGGCAAAGCTGAACTCTTTGCCTAACAATTCTTTTCTAACTGCACCATTGACGATTTAGGGCATTCTCTCCCTGATTTCCAATCAAGAACTGATCGCTTAGTTGATGATTGCAGAATCACTCCTTCTAAGGTGGCTACTATCATTGCTGGGCTTTATCCATCAAATACCACTGGTCCAGATGGTATTACTGTTATTTTACTGCAAATATGTGGTCCTGAACTGGCTCCAGTTCTTTTTAAGCTTTGCCAAAAATGTTTAAAAGTCTTGTTTTCCTGCTTCTTGGAAATTTCCTTGTGTTATTCCTGTTTTCGAGAACTTTGGTGAAAGATCTGACCCTTGCAACTATCGTCCAATTAGTCTCCTATCTGTTGTAAGCAAGACATTTGAATCTGTGCTTAACATTACTTTAGTTAAACATCTCGACTATGCTGTTTTGTTTTCTGGCCTTCAATATAGCTTCGATCTGGATGATCGACAGCTGATCTCAACAATGTTATTTCTGAAAGTATCTATAAGACTTTGAATTGTTGGTGGTGAAACACGGGCTATTGCCTATACCCAAGGCCTATGTATGATGTTCTATCCTCTTTACTCCGTAATCGTATGTTTTTTAAATAGACAATCCTCAACTAGACATTCCAGCACATGCTCTATTCTTGGTCCAACACTCTTTCACTTGTTTATTAACGATCTACCTGATCACATTCTTAGCCAACTTGGTATTTATTTAAAGGTTCTGTTGGAGACTTTGACAAAATTGAATGGAGGCTGATCTGCTGAGTTGTAGAATGGGCCGAAAAATGGTAAATAACTTTAATAAGTAAGTAAGTAAGTAAGTAAGTAAGTAAGTAAGTAAGTAAGTAAGTAAGTAAGTAAGTAAGTAAGTAAGTAA
>JAUCNQ010117697.1:0-10973 GCA_032352715.1 Bougainvillia muscus
ACTTTATGTATGATAATGGGTCTCTAAAGACCCATTGTCATACATAAAGTTATTAAGAATTAAAAGTAATTGTGCTCAATCGCGATGGTCTGAATAGGGCTGGATCCGCCACTGGTTGATGTGGATCCTCCTAGGATCCAGCCCTTGACGTGAAATGTATTTTCAAAGGAAAAAAGGATGACAGCGCTAGAGAACTGCTTTAAATAATTTGTCAAAGTTTCATACTGAGAATAAAGTCAAGCTTTATATGAAACTAATACTGAATATTTTATAGTAAGCTAATGTTAAATAAATTTCATGAAATAAATTATTCAGCTGAAAGAATTCATTGTTACTGTTTTCTATTACAATTAAATGAAGTCTCAGAAATTATATATATAAATTCATGTAATTCCTATCAATCGTTATTCAGAAGAGGTGTGCACTAAAACACTTTATCTGATATGGAACTAAATTTATTGTGAAACATCATGAAGAAATGTATTAACCCAAATTAAATTTATATAACACATCAAGAATTGGAGATCTGTAAAAGGAATGTCGAGAAAATTTGTTTCGCAAATTTTTCTATTTTCATTACAGAAGAAACATGTGAATAAGAATAAAATGCGATACGAAGGTTGTAGAGAGCACCCTCTGTTACTTTGTTTTTTCTACCGACGGATTTGGTTTTTAACATATACCATATGACCTAATCATATCCCCGACAGCAAATAATGTCATCGTTATTAAATTGAGGTGAAATCAAAACACGTACTCCTAAGAATAAGGATCTGTTATAAAAAGACAGGTGAGTCAATGGTATCACAATGGTATCACAATGGTATCACAATGGTGTCACAATGGTATCACAATGGTATCACAATGGTATCACAAGGGTATCATAACTGCGTCACAATAATGACGTCTTCGCGACGTCCTTACCACGTTGCAACATCGTAAGGACGTTGTTAGGACTTTAATTTTAATCCTGTGTTAGCTGGGAGGTCACAATGGTATCACTATCTAAAAAGGATTATACTCTTTCATGCATATTTTCGTAGGCTTTAACCTAGCCAAAGCAATAAAATGGAGAGCGAAAGTAATTAATTTTTAATTGCTTAACAAATGGTCCCTATCCTTTAAAAGCCTAGGTTAAACTCCTTCATGCATGTTTTTATTGGCGAATCCAAAAAATGTTCTGACATAGCCAAAGCAATAAAATGGAGAACGAAAGTCATAACTTTTTAATAGTTTAACAAATGGTCGTTAGCCTTGAAAAGCCCAGGTTAGACTCCTTCATATACCATTGTGTCACAACTGTGTTACAACACAAACTAGGTACGATCTTTTTTTGAACAAGTAGGGTAGTGCATTTAAATTTACAATTTACAAAACAAACATTCAATACTATTTAATTGGTTGATTAAAGTGACACAACATTTTTCTGCCTGGTTGAAGTAGACATTATTTTGAGACAAGATCAAATCATGCATATAAATGAAAATCTGTTTGATAGACATTTGATCTTTTAAATTAATGAGAAGGAAGTAAGTGAAACTGCAGGATGCAAATGAAAAGGAAATAAAGTCTAGTTTATACGGTAGATAGTTCTTAATAAAAACGAATGCAAAGCAATAAATTGCAGCTATATAAATGTATACATAGATCATTGTTAAAGATGGCACAGGTGGATCTAGATCACTCTTATGTAAAGCACTAACAAGGAGAACAAAACTCATTGACTTTTAAGAGTTTAACAATTGATCGTTAGCCTTTTAAAGAGCATGTGTTAGTTATTATCAACTAATTACTTTTATCTCCATCATGGTGTTTTGAGTAGGTTTGAATCCGCCACTGCATGGGTTAAATGTTTGGTCCGAAGGGAAACTCTATCCTTTCTGAAGGGAAACTCTACACTTTTTGGGAGGTACATTTTTATGCTATTATTAACGAATAAAAGGAAATAACACTGCATAAAATAAAAATTATGATTATGATTTTAATGCTATTCAATTAACACGTCTACTTCCACGAAGCATAAGGCTGCCACGAGGCGGAATGCACCCCCCCCCCTCCCTCAGGCTTTGTAAGTTGTCAAAATAGCTTTATACATAGGGTTATGGGTTAGGGTTATATGGCATTAACCATTTAAAAGTCATGCACGCCTTAACAAACGAATTTATAAAGCATGTGTGACCATTTTTCGACACTTGTGAATTAAAAGGTTAAGCTATTATGAATTAACAATTTTTTTCTCTCCATCTTTATGCTTTGTCTAAAGCTGAATCTACCAATGGGGTGCAATCATGTTTGCAATGTGTTTTACACCAGAACGTTTTATTTTCTGGTAAGAAAAATCGTCTCTATTTGTCACATACGCTAACGCGAGAAAAATAGATGTTACTAGGCGTTTCGAAGGAGAGATGTGCTACAACCCGTTTAGATAGTATTTTAGCATATCCAGGTATACTGTTTGGATTATTAGCTAAGATATGGTTGCTTTATAAGAACCGGTTTGATTTGAGCTATATGCCATATTATGGCTTGAATCGGCTCAAGTTGCAGTCTTGAGTGCCTAAATTAAAGGGTAAAATAAAAGGAGACAATATTTCCCATTTCTTCTGCTTAACCCTATTCCTGATTGGCGATTTTCACAACTTATTCCTGATAGGGGGGGGGGGCAAATATGCCCCCTATCTAACTTCTGTTTTATAGGTCCGTATCACATGAAACTTCTCACATATGTTCTTTAAACACTTAAGAGTACATAAATATAAAATTCATGACGTCAGCATTGTTTTTTTTGCTGACGTCAGCATTTTCGTATAGTATGGTCTGCATTTTTACTGATTTTCGCAAAAATCGGTTTTCCCCCTGTAATTTTTGAACGCATGCAAATTTTTTCAATCTGATTAGATTTTCTGAAAGGTATTAAGCAGGGCTTTCATAACTAAGCTTCCAGAATTTGTTTATTTGCACCCCTTCAGGTAGTATAATTCGCCTAAAAAATTAAAATATTCCAATTTTTTGCAAACCCCCTGTCAAAAACGGGTCTCATGGACGCCCTGGAATTTTTTTTTCAATTTTTTTTTGTTACTATCCTATAGCTAATAGTAAAATACTTAAAGTGCTAAAATTTCAGCAAATTTGATGAAGGCATTCAAAAGATATTGAAAAAATCTCTCTTTAGGGGGCATTTCCCCCCCCCCCATAAGGAATAGGGTTAAATATAGGTTAAGTTCCATATAATAAGACACGGAATATATGTGCCCAGCGACCAGAGAGTTGTTTTTTAATTAACGTAAATTTAATGACGTAATTGAGGGGAAGAGGGGTCAACTCTCTATTCAAGAACATTTTTTTATGATGAATAATACTGTGTCCAAGTAGAAACCTAGTTGTGACATAATTGTGATACCTTGTAACCCAGTTGTGATACCATTAACTAGTACGTTGTTATCTGTTTTACTGTTCTGACCAGTCAAAAGCAGGTTCTAAGTCCGCCTCTGACATTGAGTCTCCAGTTTACTGTTGTGACTAGGCAAAAGCAGGTTCTAAGTCTGCCTCTGAGTCTCCAGTTTACTGTTGTGACTAGGCAAACGCAGGTTCTGAGTCCGCCTCTGACATTGAGTCTCCAGTTTACTGTTGTGATTAGGCAACTGCAGGTTCTAAGTCTGCCTCTGATATTCAGTCTCCAGTTTACTGCTGTGACTAGGCAAAAACAGGTTCTAAGTCCGCCTCCGACTTTGAGTCTCCAGTTTACTGTTGTGACTAGGCAAAAGCAGGTTCTGAGTTCGCCTCTGACATTGAGACTGCAGTTTACTGTTGTGACTAGGCAAAAGCAGGTTCTGAGTCCACCTCTGACATTGAGTCTCCTGTTTACTGTTGTGACTAGGCAAAAGCAGGTTCTGAGTCCGCTTATGATATTGAGTCTCTATTTTACTGTTGTGACTAGGCAAAAGCAGGTTCTAAGTCCGCCTCTGACATTGAGTCTCCAGTTTACTTTTGTGACTAGGCACAAGCAGATTCTGAGTCCGCGTCTGACATCGAGTCTCCAGTTTACTGTTGTGACAAAGTAAAAGCAAGTTCTGAGTTTTGAATAAATAATTATTTGAGGAAATAATTTTATTATTAAGCGTACTCTGATAGAAAATTTGAAGTGATATCTTTAATCCCAAGGGAACGGTCTAGTAGACGGTAGAAATTTTCATATGATTTTAAAATATCATTTCAGATTTTAAACGAAAAGGACCAACTTATACGTAAAATTCGAGTTACATTTGACATCGTATTCAGTACGGTGCCTTATATGGTTTCAAGTCATGAAATTCAGCATGGGTTTTCAAAATGACTGTTTGCTAATATCTAACTATAGTTCAATGAAAGAGTCTTTAGGAATATTGCAATTGACCATTCAGCCTGCTATTATACGCGAAAATCACTGGCGAATTCGGTTTTAGCGGATTAGCCTTTTTAAAGGATAACGACCATTTGTTAAACTACTAAAAATTAATGTATTTCGTTCTATATTTTATTGTTTTGGCTAGGCTAAAGCATATTCTGGACCAGCCAACGGAAATATGCATGGAGGAGTCTAACCTAGGCTTTTCAAGGCTAAAGACCATTTGTTAAACTATTAAAAATTAATGACTTTCGTTCCCCCATTTTATTGCTTCGGCTAGTTTAGCTAGGTTAAAGCATTTTTTAGATCCGCCTACGAAAATATGCATGAAGGAGTATAATCCTTTTTAGATAGTGATACCATTGTGACCTCCCGGCTAACATAGGATTAAATATAAAGTCCTAAAGACGTTGTGATGTTTCGACGTCGTAAGGACGTGGTGAGGACGTCATTGTTGTGACACAGTTGTGATACCATTGTGATACCTTGTGACACAGTTGTGATACCATTGTGATACCTTGTGACACAGTTGTGATACCATTGTGATACCATTGTGACACCATTGTGATACCATTGTGATACCATTGTGATACCATTGTGATACCATTGTGACACCATTGTGATACCATTGTGATACCATTGTAATACCATTGTGACACCATTGTGATACCATTGTGATACCATTGTGTCACAATTGTTGACTCACCTGTCTTTTTATAACAGATCAAGAAGGATTTTATACAACAACCTCCCGATATCTGGAGTAAAACTCTGGATTTCAGCAGTTTGGTTTATAAACTTGTTAAATGATAACATGACTTTTTATGCAATGAAGGTTCACGTTATCCTTCATAATAATCTGCAGTTCTCCATTAGATAACATAAAACACTACCTGAAGTTGTATTGTGTTTTCTAATTGTAAACTACGTATTGTCCTATTGGTGGCATGCATTTCAACGTGATATAGAAAATTAAAAACTTTAGATAAAGCTTTGCTCAAAAGAGATGTTCAAGGCAACCAACGTTACTAGTAGAGATGGGTTTATATTTTTGTTAGCTCTGATGACAATTTCATGTGAACAATTTAACATCCAAGAACAACAAACCGTACAGCAAAATGAAATTAATCGATATCCATCAATGTTGACAACTGAATGTATTCATCTATGTTCAAACAATCACGCTTGCGTACGAAGTGGTATGCTAAGTGAGAACGGCAGACATTTCTGCGTTCATTTTGGAAACCGTAGTTCAATGAATGGATATGCACTGATGCAGGGAAAGAAACTGGATATCTTTAAACCAGGTAAGCTTAATCCTATTAAGCCCGGAAGCCATAATGGCCCTCGGCATGTTTGAGCACCTGTAACTTCCGTTATAGTGAAGCTTTCGATGTGTTACTTTGACACACTAAACATATACCTATATTACGTCATCTCAAAAAGTATCAGTCTTATATCATAAGTGGATCAGAAATTACTGGCTATTGTTTGAAACCACCTCACTTTTTACTGCACTACTCCCTTAGAAATTCCTTACCTTTTTGTAATTGCTGTATTCCGTTCAATATTTAAGAAGTAGGCTTGAAACTTTGCACATGAGCATCTGTTAACCTAATCTTTCATTTGAGTGCGGAATGTTTTCCATTTCCGGAAAATTTTCCGGAAAAACGGAACTTTTACCGGAAAATTTTCCAGAAAGTATTTCCCCACTACCCAAGCTTACCTCCGTTAGAAATTTGGTGTTTAATTCCATTTTTTGTGTTTGCAGATCAGAAAGCGAAAGGAATGCGCTTTCTTATATGGAGAAGTCGTGTTTACTCAAATGCATTTCTGGAGGCGCTATAACGCACCTACGCACGTTTATATTACTTTTGAAATAAATCTTGCACATAATTTCTCAAAGTTAAATAATGGCACATGATTAAAGGGAAAAATAGAGAGGGGGGGGGAGGTCCTCCATAAAATGTTTGATGCCGATTCTTCATTTTACTGTGCTAAAAAAAGAAAAGAAGAGGTAAAAAAAGAAAGGAAGAGGAAACAGACATAAGAACCGTCCACAAAATTCGTATCTTTTTCATTCAGAAGGAGATCGTTTATGTACGAGTTTACTGTACTGTCCCTTTGACAATAAACGTTGGCTACGTTAAGCTGATAGGCTTCTTTTTATTTTAGTCCAAACAACTTTCACGATATTCTCACACAATTTTGAAGGGCAAGCACTGTCTTATGATGAAGACAACAGTGTATGGATTAGACTACAGACAGTTGCACAAACATGGAGAATTGTCAGAGGTAAGTTAAAAATTAGGATGTTTATTTAAGAGACCCAGCGACATACTTAATATTATTAAAATTAATGACTTTGAGTACTCCACTTACTGCTGTGACTAAGTAAAAGCATGTTCTAAGTCCGCCTCTGTTCCCTATGTAGATTTCTTCTTACGAATTTTCAGGTTGATGACAAATTTTCTGCCGATCTTCAAAGGCGGATTTAGAACAAGCTTTTAATTAGTCACAGCAGTAAGTGGAGTACTCAAAGTCATCAATTTTAATTATATTATGTATGTCGTTGGGTCTCTAAAGACCCAGCGTCATACATAATATAATTAAGAATTAGCAGTAATTATACACCATCGCAATGCTCTGACTAGGGCTAAATCCGCCACTGATCTTTTTCACTGGGCGAAATGGTTTACAAACAGTTAGTTAGTTTTAGAATGATAAGGTAGATTACCTCGAATCTTTATTGACTTTCATGATTCAATTCATACGAGCTTGTTGCAAAGTAAATTTTCCTAAGTTTATGTATAAGTTCTAACGTTAAAGTATAAAATGAATAAAAAATAGAATTAATTTTACACTTTAGGTCTGACAGGTGGAATACAAACGGTATCACTTCAACCAGACAACAAGGATGGCTATTATCTGCACGCAGAAAGCAACAAAGCCTATCTGAAACAAGATGACGGTACTGCTATTTTCAAAATGAAAGTTTCTTTTATTTTACACCAAGATCTTTGGTTTAATGGATACTTGGTTTTTGAATCATACTTTCGTCAAGGATATTTTTTACGTCACAGAAGTTTGCGCATCTTAAATCAGAAATTTACTTCTGGGAGTGTATTTAAAAGGGATGCGAGTTTCCTTGTAAAATAATTCTTATTATTCTAGGAATGACGTATCTCCCCCTTATGACACAAAATCAACTAAAACAATATAATTTCAGAAGTTTTGTACATCGGGAAAAGTGGAATAACGAAGAACATTTCATAGGTGGACCAGCGTCGGATTTAGACATGAGCAAAACACGAAGATGGAGATTAAAACTAAAAATTTTTTAATTGTTTAGTACAATTTTAAACTATTAAAAACTAAAGAATTTTGTTCTCCATTTTATTGCTTTGCCTAATTAAAATCTTGTTTTGGATCCGCCTCTGTGGACAAACAACATGCCTCTGTGGACTAGCAACATGGTTTTACTTCTGAGGACTAGCAACATGGTTTTACTTCTGTGAACTAACAACATGATTTTACTTCTGTGAACTAACAACATGGTTTTACTTTTGTGAACTAACAACATGGTTTTACTTCTGTGAACTAGCAACATGGTTTTACTTCTCTGGACTAACAACATGGTTTTACTTCTGTGAACTAACAACATGGTTCTACTTCTCTGGACTAACAACATGGTTTTACTTCTGTGAACTAACAACATGGTTTTACTTCTGTGAACTAACAACATGGTTTTACTTAATCAAAACAGCGAAATAAAGACTAATGTTATAAATTTTTAATTTTTAATTTTTAATTGCATAATTGATAGTTATCACAATACATTAAGTAATTAAGAATTAAAACTATAAAGCCTGGGGAAAAATAATTTTAATAACCTTTGAAGTACTTTAGTTTAGCACTTGAAACTTTCGCTTTAATGGTCATATCATATGTACAACAGAAATTATTGGTCATTAGGTCATTATCCAAAATTACTTATCATCAAAATTATGGTTAATTACGCTTAAATACTTACAAACTTTTGGCAGGAATATCTCCAGTTCCCAATGACTTTAGACAATGAAACTTTGCATGTGAAAGTAACTAACGAAAGTTGTTTTATATATGTGAAACCACATGACTATTTTTATGACATCATATACAGCTATTACATCATTTTCGCGGCAATGATCCCTTCGTGATCTGTCCTATATGAAATAATGCTGACTTTAGCAAGATGTGATGACGATTGTTTTTCGGAACTTCGTCATTGGTGAAATGTCAAGATGCCAAGTTCTGAAACTATTCTTATCTTGATTATTTTTTTCATTTTTTATGAAAATATGATGTACAAAGCATAAAAACGATGTTACAGTAAGCACGAACAGAGAGGATGATAGCTCCTTCGAGGCACCGAGGCTATATCGCCAGAAGTGTGATCAAAGATCTTAATCTTCAGTTAGGACTCGTTTACATGGAAAATCGTTGCGGGCGAAATGAATTGTCATGGCTTCATGTCTGTCATGGCTTTTCTGACGGAAAAATTTAATCAATCACAGAAACCATGACAGTTCATTTCGCCTATAGAAAGTCTTCATGTAATCGAGTTCTTAGATATAAAATCGTGTGCATAAATTATGAGAATAATGATCGAAATATAGAGATTTGTGAGCCACAAGTGTATGTTATTTTCCTTATTTTTTTTTTCAATTCTTTTTCTTAAATGACTCAAGACACGGTTTTTTTACAGCTCGCTTATCAGCTCGCATGATCTTTGTAGACGTAAGACTTTAGATTTTTAGTTTTGAGTTGTGACTCCCTCGTGGTGTCTGCAGCCAAGCATTGACGCGCCCTTTTGTCAAAAACTCGATTTTCGTCCATGCTTTAACCATTAGGCGCCGAAACCTACATAAGGCGAAATCGGATCTTCTTCAAAATCTCTGGCTAACAAGTCTATATGGAGGCAATTTGTGTGACAAAGTTTTGTCTTCACACATTCAGTCGTTGCAATGTGATACTTTGTCAAATATGTCAGGGCATTTGCACAAAAGGCCAGGAAAACACTCCTTCTCATAATTATATACACAGGATTGTAGGAGAGGGGTTATTTACCATTTCCCTCCGACGCTTTATGAGTTGTCAATATAGCCCAGGCGGTTTGGTTATGATGTTCTGACAAAGGTGGATCTGCCATAGCGCTTTCTACACATAGCGCGTAACCGCCATTTAAGATTTCCTTGTCATACACTGTGCAAATGTAGGTCACTCAGTTTGCTAGCATGGTTTTTCACGTACTAGAATTAATTAATTAATTTATTTACAACCGCATTGTATACCCACTCGGCACCAGCCCAAAATTGACGTTCTAACGAAATTCTTCGTAGCGACGTCGTAAATTTTGAAATTGCGACGTAAGTGTTAAAATATATCAGCTGTTTTAGCACAGGCGATCCTACTCTTTAATAATAAACGGAGAACAAAAGTTATTACTATGCTAAATAATAGCAGTACAATATGGTGAACCTACAGACAATGCGAATTTTTAGTGTGCATGCGTTGAGTTAGTAATCAGGGTATACTATTTGTAACTCTAGGGAATTTTGTCTTTTGTCTCGTTCTGCAACTGCAAATAAAAAGCGAGACAAATATGACCTATTATTATTTAAAATACTTCAGTCCAGTGGTGGGGGCAAAAATGCCCCCAAGTGATTGTTTTTTAATATCTCATGATTTTCTCAATCAAATTAGCTGAAACCTGGGGACATTAAGTAATTTTCTATTGGCTATCGGATGGTTGCAAAAAAAAAAAAATGAAAAAAATGATTCCAGGGGGTAATGAAGTCCCCTTTTGACCGGGGTTAGCAAAAAAAGTAGGTTTTTTTTAACCAGGATATTTTATTATGCCTGATGTAGTAAAACATGGTCGTTTTTTTACGTATCTAAGAGAGAGCGCTTACATAACTTTCAGAAAATCAAATCAGAACCGAAAAATGCGCATGCGGTCAAATGTTACAGACAGAAAAAATAATGTCCCGAAAGTTCAAAGTGTTATGTTAATTTTACATTCGCAGCAGATGAGTGTTAAACAAATATTCAGAACCGAGTAGAACATATTTAATAACACAACAATTTCCTTATGTCAAATTCCAGAGATTATTGCTTCCTTATTCAAACCAAATGTTAATTCCCAAAGTTATAATGTTTTTGGAGGAACTGACCAAAATATTACTGTATTAAAAGAACCCAATTTAACACAGGATCAAAATTAACGTCCTAAAGACGTAGTATGGACGTCTTGATGACGTCATTTTTAAAATCGTGTTTGACGGTCATGCTAGGAGGTATGCACAAAGACTATCCTTCTTCATCGGTTAAATTAGCTTAACCTCATAAATGATAAGTGTATTTCTATTTTTGTGTATCTAATATCATTAATGATGTGGTTCGTTTAGAAGGTACACTTTATGTTTTGTAGACTAAAGATTCTCACAAAGACTCTCCTGTATAGGATAAAATAGTTTAACCCTTTTTTGCACAGTGTCCACAAATGGTCACACTCACTAACACAATCCTGCAGTAAAAACTGCAGGAT
>JAUCNQ010117708.1:0-10973 GCA_032352715.1 Bougainvillia muscus
ACCAAATATATCGAGCTTATACAATAACAATTGATTTCTATCTGGGACCCTAAGGGAGTGGAAGATAAGTCGGGAACGTATTTTTCCTGCTAGTTTTGGTCCAACGTTGATAAGAAAATTATTGAAACAAGAGGCTATAGGAAAATGTAGGAATAGTAACCTGGATTATAGGTTTCCGCTGAATACAAGCAAATATCGACCTCATTCCCAGCGCATCTCCGCTTATTGGAGGGAATGACACGAGGTTGAGCGAATACTCCAAAAATATTCACACCCCCCCCAAAAAAAAAAATTTCAAACAAAAACCTCATAGTCATAACAAAAATTCTAGGAAACATCGAAAATTCTAGGCAGAAACCGAAAGTCTGGCGGAAACACCCAAAGAGATTATGTACAGCAATGACACCGCACAGTACTTAGTAGGAACCCGTTTCGTGAGAATGAAACTCTTAACTGGGAACCTGGATAAGTGGGACCAATTACAAAATGCCCTGGGATCGAGGTTGACCATTTTCATGCCGGCTTTGTACACAAGTCCGCTTAAGTGGGAACGTTTGTAATTCTACTTTGTTTTTTCGAAATCAGATTTGATTGTTGGGATCGAGGTTGGAACTGTCCCAATTCACAGAAATTTGTTATCATTATCAGGGCATGTCTTTATTAATTCTCTCGAAAAGCTATGACGCGATCCTGAAACTTCGTTGGGTAGCGTCAAGATGTACTGGGAGCGAGGTACCTGTCGAGCGCATGATAATACACACACAGAGCAAACATGATTCTATAGAGAATAGAACTATATCACCAGGTAGTGATAAGTGTCGAATACCCAAACCCGTCCCCAGGGCTTTTCGATTTTTTTAATGAGAGAAAGCTCTTTCCATCAAAGAACGTAAAAAAGCGAAAGGGCCCTGGGGACGAGGTTGTCGAATACCTCCGTGGTCTCGCAAGTCAAAACAGAACGTTTGAGAAGCATAACCTTAAAAGGTAAATTCAGTCAATTCATAGCGGAAAAGAATTTTACGATATCAGTTTTCCATTCAATATATATTTTGTTTTCACAGAAAACGTGAAGAAAAAAATGGAATCGAAATGATAAACTTTTCATTAACATAGAAAATTCCAAATTTAGTTCTAGAAGTAAAATATCAAAAGACATAAAATACAAAAAATATAATTCATAACTTGCATCCTAAGTTAAATATACATTATTCGCCAACTAAAATTTTAAGAATTCTTTCTACCTATCCATCTACAGTTCATAAAAATGAAGCACGCAACAAATTTATTTTCAAGTCTTTCGGTTGTAGAACTTGGTTTTTGTAAGATGGAAAGAATCTTTTTTCTTGTAAGAAATGTATTCATTACAAAAATGAACATACGGCAATTGTCCATCAGAAAAACAACCTAGGCTTACGCTTTTGGATAACATGGTTTTATAATGTAAGAAAGGCACATATCCACTACATAGCTTTGTGTATAATAAGTATGAACAAAAAAGACTTATTTTCGATGACAATTGATGCGAATTTTGCAAATGTAAAGCTACCAGCACAACCGTATGCGAACTTAAATTCCAAGTTGTAAACCTCGTTTGCGATTTATTTTTGCTGTCTGTTAAAAAGTTCTAAGGTAACAGCGGCTAAAAGTCCTGGTATCGACTCCCCTATGCTTAGATAGTCGTTGATTGCTTCTGACCACTCACGTGCGTATTCGGTCTCGATCATTACTGTCTTCAAATTTCCGTCTTTTTCTTTAGCACACTAAATAAAAAAGATACCGATAAAACAGTATTTAGAACGCCGTAATTCAGAAGTGACAAGGATTTTCAACAGGCACCAGAGCTTACCAGAATCAGAAACAATAGTAGTTCCATATTTAATTAGATGCCACTTCACGTTGAGTAGTCTTTCATTGTGAAAGATATAAAAGAAATAAATGTTATACAGTATGAACGTTTTTAAATAAATGGACAAATTTTGTGAAACTAAAATAACTAAAAGCTAGTAGAATTGAGCTCGTTTAATAAATCGTTTCATTTTTTTTTATCTCAGATTTATCTTTATCTTCATCTTTCATGAATCTCGCTAATGAAAAGTCGTTTCAAAAAATTCGCACTAAATATTCCCTTCATGTCCATCAACTTTCATTCAGTAAGTATCTTTATGCGCATTTCTTCTCAGTGAAAATTGATAGGAATGGAGCGAATTTTTTGAGACGATTTTATGTTAGCAAGATTCATGAAAGGTCGCCCTACCTCAAACAAGAAGAAATCGTCTTGTTTTTCCGCATAAATGCTTTGAACACGGTATGTTTCTGTAGACGATTCTTTAAAGCTGTAGCCCAGAAGGTTGTACACTGCTTCACGAAAATCTTTCGCTTTCTTTCCATATTGCTGCAAATAAAAAAAGACCGAAATAAAAATAATTGGTCGTGAACTCCAATTTATATGGATTCAAGACTAAATCTCAATTGAACCCACTTTGTAAATCTCTCACAAAATGCAAGTTTTAAGGTTTAAGCGTCAGAAAACGGGTGATGATGGTTGTCGTTATATTTGCTGAAATTTAGAGTGGTTTCAACGAAAATAGAAAATCGATGAGGACGTATAAAAAGCTTTGAAAAACATACCTCTATTAATCGTTTCTTGCTTTTTTTCTCTGCTTCAAGTTGTTTTGTAACTTCTAACAACAAAAGAAAATTGAAAAGGTTAACATACTTATATATAATAGGCCAATAATGACGGCCACATTTCCAGAGATATAAATTACTTAATGCAAATCATTCGTTTCGGAAGCTTATCAGTTTGAAGTTTGGCTAGCGATATTTCACCTAAGAATCGCATGTCCAGTGACGAAATACACATATACAAATAATGAACACATAAACGAACTTCGCATCATAACATACTATTATCCTCTCACAAGAAGTGTCCCCAAGGTGTCCCTAGGATTTAATTTACGACAATTGTGAAGGCTAATCTAACTAACCTTCCATGGTTTTAGATGTCTTTATAAGTTTTGATACGTTCATGGATTCGTCCATCATTTCTTGATTTTGCATTTGTAACTGCAGCAATTTCTTTCGAAGTTTCTCATTCTCTTCATGAACATGTTCTAAGTTACGCAAGTATTTCTCGCGGGCTATCTGTGAAGGATTATTTGGCATATGAAGAACACGGGATCGTTTCGGGTCAAAATCACCCTTAAAAGAATAGAAAGTCAATTCAAAGAACAGCACAAAGTTGTTCTTCTATAAAACTGTCTTCTATAAAATAAGATGGAAAAGGTTAACGTTGGTTTAAATAGGCATTACCGGGTTTTATTTTCGCGAGTCAAAAAAAACGTTCATTTGGCGGGTATTTATTTTTGCGAATTGGCAATCTTAGTATTTTTCACGTCGATATATTTCACGAATGGCAGATCTTGGAATGGTAAAATACATTTTTTTAAGCAAAAATTGATGCAGACGGGAGAATGAATTCTGAGATCGCAAATTGACGAAAATAGCTATTAAATTTCATGAATTAGCATATTTTGAATTTTTCGCGGATAGGGGTCAAATTCGCTAAAATCGCTAAAATTAGTACCCGCTAAAATTTCTACCCCTGGTATTTTGGAGGTATTTTATCACGGGTTTCAGTGAATATCAATTCATTGATTTTTCATCTTAAACAGGGATATAAATCGTTTATACCTGACATTCTCTGTGTTTTAATCTTATTTCGAGGAATTGTTTCTCTTCTTGTAGCTTTCGCATAGCAACTGTTAGTTCTTCAACTTCTTTCCTGAAAGCAACACATGGAAAAGCACTAGTAATAACTTTTAGCAAAATCTCCTCCTGCATGCACGAAGTGTTATAGCAGAATGAGCCAATCTCAAAGAAGAAAGCTTGGATTACACTTAACACTAAAGCGAATGTTTACTACTATAAAACATGAACAAAAGGTATATTGCGCAACCCTCCTCACAGATTTATTTCTTGGTATTTATGTTCTAACTGAAAAACCTGATAACAAAATGTATACTTTGATTGTTCTGTCTGTAACTTTTCACGAATAATAGGTGGAGATTCTAAATTGGCACTTTTCAACTTTTCGTGTTCCAATTGAAGCTAGAAGAAAAGAACAGAGATAAAAGATAAAATGTATAAGTTACTTAGCAAGCCTAAATAAGAGAAAGTACCGTTTAACTTCGTCCATCGAAATCGTTTCATTTTCATTTGAGATTAAGTGCCATTGTGCATACAAACCAATTTAGATTTATAAAGCGAACTTTTGAGACAGTTGTTTATGTAACCTTTTAATACCTGATGGTAACAAAACAGTCACAAACTTAAACAATCCTGAAGCAAAATACTATGTACGTAATATAGTTGCATATGATTTCAATAAAAACTCACCTGCAAATGTAATGTTTTCTGTGTACTGGCTTCTTGCTTTGCTGACAGTAACTCGTTCTAGATAAAATATAAATGTAAACAGTCAAGGAGATCAATGTGGTGTTTCTTAAAAAGTAAGAGTCAATGTAATGATTCATGAATGGATTAAAATGGAAATATTCGGTTGGACGATCAAAAAAGGATCCAATAAGATTATTGCATATGATAAAATATATCTATAAGAAGGATTTTTTTCTGCACCATCAGCAAAATTTACAAAACACGTACAAAATCTTACTTAAGCCTTACAAAGATACCCCTCTTTTAAAAACTTGATTAAATTTGGCTGACTGAACGGTAATACCTTAGACAAGAAATGTTTTACCTAACTGAATCGTACAGCGTGCTAGGGTAAGCATGTGATTACCTCACTTGAATTATTCCCATTCAAGTCTTACCTTACCATTTACCATAGGCTAGAGCCATATAGAACTGGATATGTAACTTGACATATAATTTTAACAAGTGTGATGTCAAAATGCACATACCTCTATCAGAGCGATTTGCTTCAGATTAGCTTTGATTGTGTTTTCCGCCTAACAAGAAAAAAATGTGATATATCGGACTAAGTTGAGGGACGCAAGGGAATAAGTCAATTTACAATATAGGCGAGTGCATGGCAATATTGTTTCGATTTGCATTACGAAGTTAGTGGACGGACCCTACAAAAGAACGCTACCCTTAACACATACATATTCCATTTGGTGTATAAATATTCACGTTGAAATGATACCTCCCGTATATGAATCTTTGCTGGCGAGGGTGTATCATCTTCATAACTGGCAAGAACTCTTCGCAAACCATCTCGGTCCTAAGGTAAATCAGACAAGTACACAATCAAACATATACACAAACATGTACAGCAAAGAAATTAGTCTTAAATTATAGTGAGGTGTAATAAAGAGTTTTCTGTAATATATCATGACTTAAACGAAAGCTTAGTGGCCATCGATTACGAGTAGCAGAACAACCTGACTAATTCAGGCGGCACAAAAGCTAATGTGGTGACAGTCAACATATTCAATATAACATGTTTATTTGCAAGCTCATATACACAAAGAAAAGCCTAAAAAAACGCACATCAGATAGGACGGAATAGAAGATTTTTTTAAATCATATCATTATTTTATAGTCACCCTACGCCCTTAAGGGTTTGTCTCAAAAATACGCTTAAATTCGATTCATTTTCACCTCAGATGAAGTGTTATAACACTTCATCTGAGGTGAAAATTGAAAGGAATGAAGCGAATTTATAAAGCAAATTCTTGAGACGGTTCCTAAAAACTTATAAAAGTAGAATCTGACTTGTTAGCGGCTGATAATACACGTGTTACAATTGTATTCTGTTCTAGTAGCTTTTACTATCTCCACAACTTATTCACGAAGTTTATCAGTTTAAGAGTTGAACAACTTACTGCAGAGACTAAAGTGAATCTTCTTTGCAGCTTTTGACACTTGTCTTCTAGTTGTTCAGTTTTAGCCTACAATGTATAAACAAGTTAACAGAGTCTTCTTTCCTCATATTTATCAAAGGTGTTCAATTAAAAAAGAGCATTCCTGCCATTCTTATTGTTCAAGCACTTTTACACTAGTGCGTTTTAAAAACTGAAACACGTGCATTCCAAGTCAGTTTGATGAATTAGTTTACTAACTAACTTTATCTCGATAACATGAATTTTAACTATCCGACATGTACGTCGGTCATTATGGGGTTTTGAAGACTGAATTTTCAGTAAAAATAATGCTCATTAAGCATTGAAATATGTTGTGCTGAACCAATGAGGATCTATTTTACTACACCCATGATTAAATCTAGAACAAGGGGGCAGCGTCGGATGAGTTTAACCACTTTATATGTATGTAAAACAGCCCTAAAAATGATTGAAAACTTGGTATTTTTAGAAAATTCTACAGGGGCATTTTCACAATGAATTATTTCCAGCATCCGATTGACCTAGATTTTAGCGCCGGTTAGCAGTAAATTCATAAAGTTAATAAAGACCTATCAAATTTATAGTATCAGAAACTTTTTTCCAAAATGAAGAGTTTTTGTGCATATTACGCAAATGCAAGAACATTCATTAGGTTAAATGCTATGATTTATGAACAAATATATCGTGATTGGCAAAACAAACAGCATGAATCTCTATAAAACTCATTTAAGATGTTTAGAAGAAAATTGATTACCTGTAAATCCATAGAAAGATCATGTAACTTGGAGCATTCGTTGCTTTTACCAGTCAAAATCGATTCTTTGATAAAGACGCTAAAATAATCAATTTTACTTATCTACTGCTCTAATGTATTCGAGAACGCAAATATGCATGGAATTTCCGTGTAAACAACACACTTCTCCAGACATGAGAATGATAAAGTAAATTTTACGATACTGCACTTTTGCACCAGAATATACGTATCTCGAATAGTACCATTTTCATCTCAGAAGAAGTGTTATTGGACATACGAAGTGTGTACGAAGACACTTCTTCTGAATGAATTTGAATTATCAGAAGATTCACTAGTACATTATCAGTTAATTTTACCTGGCTTCTAATTCACCTTGTTTTTCAACCATTGATAATTGCGTCTTTTGAAGCTCAGCGATTATTCTAGTCATTTCACCAGGAGATCTAAAATTTAATCTGGATTAAATGAAAAAACAATCTTCAGTACCAATCATCTAAACATCACACCCTTTACAGTAGCATAACATTGTTAGGGACTGTACCGAAAATTCATAAAGACGTATCAATTTTCATTCAGAAGTTTCTTTGAGCATACTAAGTAAAATTGATGAAATTAGTATGATTTACGATAGTAGGCTGCTAGCTATAAATGTTAGCCTAGATTTTATGCACATGTTGATGAAGATGTACACAATTATGTTATGTCAATAATTGGATAAATTATCTCCCTGAGTTCATATGCATTGCCTTAGGAGCTATTTAGTCTAGTTGAGAAATTCATCCTAAAGACATCAAACTGGTAGACTAACGCAAGCAGAATAAAGAATAGAAAGAGTACAAAACAAGGCGAATTCTTCTGTTGTGTACAAAGCCGATAATATTGATGCTGCAAGACTAAGACATGCAAGAAAAGATGACTTTTAGACAAAGCACAGTCTATAAATAATAACTCATAAATCTTTCCTAACTGAACCTAAGTAACTGAAATACCTTCGTATTGTACTTTGAGCTTAGATCAAAAGTGATTCAATCGTTGAAAGACATTAAGTAAAACATTAATTGTGTCGAATTACACTTTCTAAAACAGACGTAATAAATAATTGTTTAATACGTCTTCGGAATGTTTTCAAATACATACCGTGGTTTAACAGTCCCACCACACACATCAGAGGATCCCCATTTCTGTAGCTTGGCTTTCAAAGACTAAGAAAAAAATATAACATACACCGTCCACAAAATTCGGATGAAATGCGTACCTATTTTTATACAGAAGGAATATTTAGTCCATACTTAGTATGTACAAGAACACTTCTTCTGTGATAAAAATGGTTCGTATTACGATACGAATTTTGTGGACGGTTCCTAAGAACTTGTCATACTGTTCAAAAATTAAAAAAACATTCTTATAGTACCCGATAAATCGCATAATTTTGGGGTTTAATTTGTTGAATTCTTACATAACGAAGTAATTTATATGACAACAAGACAAAGTACAAGTACTTTCAATTTTGGCCCCCTTATACGTTTATACTTCAATGGAGGTGTATAAATTTAGCAATTTTAGAAATATATTTCAACTTCCGTCAATTATGACCATACCAAAAGCAAAGTTTTCTACGGTTTTTGGTCGCAGAAACATTCTGGGGTGTAAATAAAAGGATTAACATAACAATTCGGACCGTCTACAAAATTTCGCCTTGAAAATCGTAACATTTTCAATACAGAAAGTGTCTTTGTACATACTAACGTATTTCTGTACAAAGCTTTGTAGACGGTCCCTGGAAACTGGAAATATGGTCTCACCTTATTTTCGAATTCTAATTTATTTAAACTTTCAATGACCTCTTCAGCTCTTTTCATCTTAGCTTCTAAAGTAGTGAGTTTTTCTTGCAGAATCAATGAATTTTCAGCTGAATCTCTAAAAAAATGAAATTAAGTTTCTTACTTCAGAAATAGTTGACCGAAAAAATGCTCCAAATTTTACCCTAGATCTTGTTTTTCTCTTTGCATTCTACATTTTTAAGTAAAATAAAAACCTTGGATTTACTCTGATGCTACTAACCTATACAACTTATTGTCTTCTATTAACCTTTGATTTTCTTTCATCATTTCACGAAATCTTAGCAGTTCCGCTTGATTATTTTGTATAATAGCTTGACTCTCACTCGTTCTGCAATTTTTTTCTTCCAGTTCCTAAGGTATCGATAAATCGTCAGATTTTCGCCGAGGAGAAGTGTTTTAGGGTTCGTCTCAAAATATCCCTTTAACTCGCTTCACAAAGTATGTACAATAACACTTCATCTGAGATGAAAATTGACAGAAATGAAGCGAATTTATAAGGCGGATTTTTGAGATTGTTTGTTAGTGTGTACAATGTAACTGCTCACAAAACAATGGTGATACCATTCATGAAACATTTTTGACAATTGACAGTTTGGTAAAGAATTGTAACACCATCCACAAAATTCGCATCAGAATTCCTACCAATTTTCATTTAGAAAAAGGGTCTTTGCCATTATACCTTCTTCTAAACAAAAATTGACACAAATTTCATAGGAAATGACGACACTTTGTTGACACAATGTGTTTCATATAAAATCTTGTTTCTTATTTTCATACAACATAAGAAAAAACTGCAGTGCAGATATCAATTAGCTGCGAAGTCACTTGGTAAAAGTGAAAAACCAGGTGTAATTGAGTGGGGGAGCAGTTTCATTCTGATCGATAAGGAGCTTTGGGATAAACAACTGTCCTGCTTATTTAATCTGCACAGTCAAGCAGCCGTCATTCCAATTCTACACCGTAAAAAAGCCAACCTCCTGTCTGTCATCTGTAGCATTCGGGTCACTAGCCTTATGTTCGATTATTTTGTTTAACCCGATTAAATGGGGTGATATAGTCTATTTCCGAAGGTTCCGAAACTTTCTCAAAAGCTTTCTTGTTAAAAATTTGTGTAACACTTTTTCAATAGGTCCGTGAAGATTTCTTTAATTCCCGCTAACAAACAGGCTCAACCAGAACTAGTGTTTTTTCAGACGACGGCAGACATGCAAATGTTGTTTTGACGATTATTGCAATTCCTGTCACAAATTTTGTTTGCTCAAGCTCTCTAATGATCAATCAGAAGAAGTGCATTTGTGCATGGGAAATTTAAGATGCAAATGAATTAAGTTGCGAAATAAAAGTTTTGAGACAAATCTAATACAACTTTAAACAAACGATATAGCACTTTCTTTGCAACTTGAAGCTTTCATTTTTTAATTCTGAAGGTTTTTTGCATTTTAGAGATCGTCATATTAAAGTGATCTAAGCAAACATTCATACCCTAACTTTATTTTCTGCCAGGTCGCAACGTAGTTTCACATCTGAGAATTCCTTCAGGAGTTTTGCTGTTTCCTTTTGACGACTAAAAACATAAGTAAAACATGTCCACAAAGCCACTTCTTCTGTGATGAAAATTGCGATACATATTTTGTGAACTGTCATATTCACCAGTTGAATAAAACATAAGAAAGCAATAGAAAAAAGAAGACATTTTCACAACCATGTCGCTTTGAATAAATTACAGTATAGTACGTTCTGATTCCTCTTAAATTGCATAGCGATTTAAAAAGCTTTGTGAAAGATCTCTAATAACAAATTCACCTGTAGTACGTTTTCAATTGCATCTCAAGCTCTTCGCATTTGTTCATGTACAACTCAACCTGACCATCTTGTCTAAAATAAAAATTAAACTTAAAAAGGAGAATTGCAAATTTTCGCACTCTAATAAGAGATGAGAGATTCTTACCTATCAAAAAATTTTCTCATTTTTTAATTTTTCTTTTCGATTTTCATTCAGAAGAAGTGCCCAGGCGCATACTTTGTATGCGCAAAACACTTCTTCTGAGATGAAAATGGTACAATTGAAGCAAGTAATCAGTGTAAGGAAGTGTATGTATTTTTCAGCTCATGAAAGTTCTAAAAAACACATGTTTTTTTTTTTCCAAGACATTTGTGAAGCGGCAGACAGAGTAGGTTAATACAATTTCCTGACGAATACATATACAAATGTAGTCATTTTGAAAGCCATTCGTGAAACCTTGCATAACTTTTATGTGTGTTAAATACTTCTCTAGTAAGTATTTATTACTTTTATTTCAAGCTGCATGGTACGAGGTGCACATTTCATATGATAATTTTTTAATATCGTAACACAATGCAAAGCAAATTAAGGTTTTTAAAATTTCCTTTCACTATCATCTCAAGAAAAATATGCGAGCATGGCCTAGTAGTCAAGTCATCGGATTTGTAATCTGATGGTTGAGGGTTCGAAACCAGTGCTCGGCATGCTTAGGATCATGTCTGAAA
>JAUCNQ010117719.1:0-10972 GCA_032352715.1 Bougainvillia muscus
GTAAGTAAGTAAGTTTTATTCACCATCATTACCCTAGTTAAAATTGTACAAAGAGGTTAAAAATATATATAAATAAAATCGAAAATGAAAAATATGGTATAATAAGTAAAACAATGCAAAAAGAAAAACGTCTAGACTTAATAGAAGCTGGTGTTCAGGATAACACAAAACAAGTTATAAACTTTATTTTCATTGTGGTCCTGCACAACGGTCCTTCATTTTCTCCTTAGATGAAGTGTTATTGTGCATACAAAATATGCACAATAACACTTCGTCTGAGATGAAAATAGAAATGAAGCGAATTTTGAAGCGAATTTAAGCGAATTTTGAGACGGACCTTAAACAGTGAAATATTTTAAGCAGTGTACCAGAGATAAGGAGATGTTTTATAATTCGTGTCATTTCCAGTTTTTACTCTAAGGAACTGTCCACAAAATTCGTATGGAAATTCGTATCAATTTTCATACAGAAGAAGTGTCCTTGTGTATAATTAGTATGCACAAAGACACTTCCGGTATGCTGAAAATGGTACGATTTGCGATACGAAGTTTTTGGACGGTCTGGTTCCTAAGGTAAAAATAATGAGATTTATTTAACAAAATATTTGAGACAACTTCTTATTTTGGACGTCTAGCTTTTCCTTACACAAAACGAAATGACTGGTTTATCTCAGATGAAGTGTTTATATGCTTGCAAAGGATATAAATGGACACTTCTTCTTAGGTGAATTGAAATGTCTATTATACGAATTTTGTTGCTCTGCATGAACTAGTGTGTTTGTATTATTATATCATAAGTTATTTATTGCTTACGTCATGTTTGTTGTTTTCAACAAAGTAATATTATTCTAATTTTTTGAATTCTTAAATTATTAACGTTTTCAATAGATTTGGAGTCAGTTCTGACATCTGTGCTGTAGGTGTTCGTCCATACATGTATGAGATTTTATTTCAAAGATCATATACTTCATAAATCGAATCATTTTCACCTCAGATAAAGTGTTATTGTGCATACTTTGTATGCACAATAACGCTTCATCTGAGATGAAAATTGACAGGAATGAAGCGAATTTACAAAGTAATTTTGTTCTAATCTTTATACCCTGACGTAATAATATAACTTAAATAAGAAACCCTTAAAATCAATTAAATACGTCATAAAGCAATGGTTGTTTAACTATAAACTCTTGATAAACATCTTTGGAAACGTTTCATAACTCAATTCATTTTCATCTTACAAGAAGTGTTTTTTCACTAAAGGTCACTGCACAAAATCAAGCCGTATCCGGACCTTTATACAGTTCTACTCCCGTATTCAGTCCGTAAACGTCGGTATTAAGACAGAATGCTCGCATTCTGTCTTAATACCGACGAATACGGACTGAAAAAAAGTCCGGATACAGTTGGATTTTGTGCAGCGGGTGAGTTTACAGTCCTATCATCTGGTCGCGGCGATCACGCTCTAGTAGTTGAAACTTTTCAACCAACTGCGACTGATATCAGCCAACCAAAATCCAATATTTCTTGCATTCGCTCTGTCGCCCGACTAGGCTAATGAACTGTCAACCCACCTGACTCTTCATCTTAAATGAGAATAATGTATTATTGAACAAACATTTTGAGATGGCTTCTTAAAGATGCTTGCGTTTCTTTATGTGTTCGGCTTACAGTAAGTGCAACCGAAGCTTCGATGCAATGAATGAAACCAAAACATCAATGCAATAAATGCAACCAAAGCTTCAATGCAATAAATGCGACCGAAGCTTCAATGCAATGAATGCAACGGAAGCTACATTTTTTATTTTTTTTTAAATAGTCGCAAGAGTGTGGAAGAGAAGGACAGTGCAATGAATGCAAGTGCAATGAATGCAACCTAAGCTACAGTGAAAGAAGTGCAACCGAAACTTCGATGCAATGAATGCAACCAAAGCTAAAGTGCAATGAATGCAACCGAAGCTACAGTTCAATAAATGCAACCGAAGCTTCAATGCAATAAATGCATCCAAAGCTTCAATGCAATATATGCAACCAAAGCTTCAATGCAATAAATGCAACCAAAGCTTGAGTGCAAAGTCTCTTCATGGGGGGGAGGGGGGATTGTCTTTTAGGGGGGAGAGAGGAACCCCTAAGACACCATGACATGGCGAATATTTTCATTATTATATTATCTTAACATGTCTTAGTTTTTAAAAGGAATTAACATAATCTCCTAAAAATGGACAGAGTTAGTACCATATATTACAGTTCGTACTTTTGGCAATGACATTTGATGAGTGGAAGGAGTAAGAAATAGGTTTTGCTTGAAAGAATTTTCGTTCTTGTAGATTTTTAGTATTTTACCAAGACACAAATTAGAGTACCCATTCAAGGCTGAAGGGCAGTGTTTATGCGTAACGTCAATAAATTGACCGATTGCCTTATTGTAGAAAATCCAGATAAACAAGCAATATCGGAAATGAGATAAAATATAGGCATTACACGTACTTGGAGCTCTGGATCGGTCTACGCTTACGAACTTTCGGATACGATAGAAGCAGCTTATTTTTCTATTGGCAAGAGAGCGAGTATTCTTGATATGGTATTCAAAGTTCAATTTGTTGTCAATCCAAACACCGAGCAGTTTGACTCAATTACTTGACTTAACAAACTCCCCATTGATCTCAATTCCATAATTAGTTGAATCTGGGATGCCCAGCATCATAACTTGGAAATTGTTTGGGTTTACAACCAATCGATTGTTATAAAACTATTGTAGAGCGTTCTTTGGGTCCATATGAAGTGTTTCAGTTGCTTTCCGAAAGGCTGACATGAGAAAAAGAGAACATATCACTGAATATAGCAAATATTTCATCCAATCAGATTGCAGATATTTTTACAGCTAATGATAAATACAACTATAGTTTAAATGCAATAAACACTGCACGAAATCCAACTGTATCCGGACTTTTTTTCAGTCCGTATTCATCCGTATTAAGACAGAATGCTAGCATTCTGTCTTAAGACCGACGTATACGGACGGAATACATGAGTAGACGGACTGTATAAAGGTCCGGATACAACTGGATTTTGTGCAGTGAAATGCAATCAAAGCTTTTAAGTGCAATCTGTTTTTATAAATAAAACGTTGTAAAATAACTTAATTAGTTGCCATTAACAACAGAATTTTCTATAGCTGTTCTTAATTAATTGTAATTTAATATCAAGTGCTACAGGAACCCATTAAAATCGTTTGCGCAGAACAATTTGATGTGAGAGCAAGAAAGTTAGAATTAAAAATATTCGCCATTAGTTGATATAAAAAAAAAAAAAAAAAAAGTTTGAAAAATTCAGCATGAAGCTTTTCGGTTAAAAAAACATTTTCAAATTTGAAAATGGTTTTTTAACCGGAAAGCTGCATGCTGAATTTTAAAACTTTGTTTTTATTTTTTTATAACAAGAAAATGTATTTCAACTATTACAGAAAACTAGATTTTTTTAAAGGAAGTATTATCTAATATTGTGGTATGTTCTGTAGGAACTCTTTACAAAATTTGTATGAAATTTCGACTATCCGACCTGAATATCCGCCATTATTAATTGCATTTTTATTAAAATGGTTTGGATGTTTAGGCAAGGGACGCCCCAGATTTGAGACTTTCATTATCGACGCATTGTTTCGACATTGAATCCAAATATGAGCGTCATTTTTACTACAAGCAGTCGTAAAAAATCAATAATAGTGGACGTCCAGGTCGATTGGTAAATTCGTATCAATTTTTATATAGAAGGAGTGCTTTTGTACGTATTTTTGTGATGAAAGTGGTACAATTTCCAGCAGTATTAAAGTTCGCATCAATGTATTCATTCAGAGAGGTATCTTTGTGCATACCATTTTCATCTCAGAAGTGTTTTTGTGCATACATATAATATGGTCTCTTAAGACATCACCATATAATAAGTTATTACGAATTAACACGTCTTAGAACTCGTTTACATGAAGACTTTCTATAGGCGAAATGAACTGTCATGGCTTCTGTGATTTTTCCGTGGGAAAAATTTAACCAATCACAGAAGCCATGACAGTTCATTTCGCCCGCAACGATTTTCCATGTAAACGTGTCCTTAGTTTCTATGGTGATGCTCTCACTAGGGTTTGATGCATCTTTCATAAAGACACGTCCTTTGAGTTAAGATTCATGTGAAGTTTTGTATAAATATTTCTCAGATTTGAATTAAGTATATAAGTAATAGTATTAGTAATTATTGACACGCCTCCTGGAAAGCTTTACAAGGTAAAAATAAAATGTTTATTTTTAAACAACTAAATTATGTAATGTTGGATATTTTTATACTAAAAACGTACTATTATGATTTTATCAGCTAAGAAGGAGAATATTTTCTATTGGTTTAGTTAGCCAAAACAATAGAAAATACTCACCATCATAGATCATAACTTAAAGACCCGCAAAAGTTCGCTTCAATGCTTGATGTTAATAAAGTTTATAAATACATTCAACATCACTGCACGAAATCCAACTGTATCCGGACTTTTTTTCAGTCCGTATTCGTCGGTATTAAGACAGAATGCGAGCATTCTGTCTTAATACCGACGTGTACGGACTGAATACGGGAGTAGACGGACTGTATAAAAGTCCGGATACAGCTGAAATTTTGTGCAGTGCATTGATTGTATATCATTATAAAATAAATACATCCTTCAAGATCTCTTTGAGCTGGACTAGAATTACTTTTAAATTTATTGCTTGGTAGTAGTATGCACGTAATTAGAGGTATAGAATTTTATATATTTCCTTACTAAGGAAGTGTCTTTGTACATACCTTGTGAGTAACGGAACTAATCAGCACGCCAAGATTTAGAATAAACTCAATCAACTTTTAAAGGCTAACCAGAGGTCTACTCAGAACATGCTTTTAATTAGTCACAACAGTAGAATGGAGACTCAAAGTCATGAATTTTTAATTGCTTTTGTACGACGATGGTCTCCATCATACAAGCTCTGACTAGGGTTGGATCAACGACCATTTGTTAAACTATTAAAAAGTAATTTAACTGCTTCGACTGGAATAAATTCAGCTAATGATTCGTCTATCTTCAACTAGTATTTATCGACCTAAAGTAGCAAATTAGGGGTTATCGCATACCATTTTCATATCGCCTGATCCCTTTAGGGTTCGTCTCAAACATTCGCTTAGCGATTCGCTTAAATTCGCTTCGTAATTCGCTTCATTTTCATCTTAGATGAAGTGTTATTGTAACACTTATGTGTTACAATAACACTTCATCTAAGATGAAAATGAAGCGAATTATGAAGCGAATTGCTAAGCGAATTTGTTTTATTTTCCCTTATTATTATATGTTCTATTTTATTCGAACTGCATAAGTCTTATTTAAACTAAAACTGTAGTCCTGGAATGGCTTACCGTCACATCGTACCGTCAATGATCTCCAGTCTCTCCAAGGATAAATTTGATATAGCCCTGCTGATAAATTACCAAAATTGGCCGCCATAGCATGACATGAATTGTTTTTACCACTCAGAATATCTAAATAAAGTGAATTGTCGTTAACAAAGAAGATTTATCATCGGAAAATTGAGAGCATGCTTTAACAATAACATAGCAATAAAACAAAAAACAAACGCGATGAAGAACTAAACGTTTTCATTCTTAATAGTTTTTGTATGATAATGGGTCTTTAAAGACCCATTATCATACAAAAGCAATAAAAATTAATGAGTTGAGCATGGTTTGCATCTCCATTCTATTGCTTTGACTAGCTAAAAGCATGTTCTGAATCCGCCTCTGCTCTCATAAATCTAAATTTGTCCCTGGTACTTAACTAAAATCCGTCAGTCTATTTCTAGGAAATATCATGTTTATACTTTTAATACCTTGATAATGAATGAGTCTGTCTTAAAAAGTTCTCAATGATATTAAAAAAGTAACTATGTTTTGAACATAAATATGATCCCACACACTACCAAATGGTGTATTGTTGTCTGTTACGTTTAGGTATTTATGACTGCAGATGGGTTATTAACTTAAACAGTTTATGCTCAGGCCCATTCTTTGACGTCGCACCTAAACTAATTTCAATAATGACATAACAACATCCTTACGACACATCCTTACGACGTTGCATCGTAGTGGTGCCGTCGCCAGGACGTCAATTTTGGGTTTTTCGCTAGATGGGGTAGAACCTAAACCAAATTCAAGCTTTATTGAAATTAACAAAAACGCTTACACTTTGAACCTCTCGGTGGAATCACATCAAATCGGAGATATACCTTGTTGTAACTCCGGACCTAATTATACGCCTGCCACTCTGACGTCGGCCCACATTCCGCCAAGAGCAAAATTCGACTTGCTATAACGGCGCTACGGGGGAAAATCGGAAAAACACGTTTTTATGTACAATTACTTTATGTTCTAATGTTTTTTGAGTTACATTTGAGGGAACCATACATTTTTTTTTGGCTTCAACATATTATCAATAATGTCTTCTCGCCTTTTTCTGAGCTTTCGTTTAATTTTCTAGTGAAAAATTGATTAAAACACGTAAATTCCGCCAATTATTGTTTTAAAATAAAGCCTGTCAAAACCCTTTTCCTTACGAAATACGGCACCTCTAACGCCGGCCCATTTTACGCCGGCCCTAATGGCGCCAAGAGGTCAATATTAACGCCAATAAAGGCCGGCGTGAAAAGGGCCAATAAGGTAGTTCCCGCGAACGAAAAATTGTCATCAAAACACGAAAGATAATTCGGCGAAACCTTTTCAAGATCGTTTATACGCCAAATAATATTCCTGCGAAAGTTAAACTTATTACACGGAAGTTTTTTCCCGCGGAAAACTCTCTTTATCAGGGGATGTAGTAACTTTACCCTATTATTAACCCTACTTTTCAAAAATCGCACTCATGTCACGCCCCTCTAGAATAAGCCAAGGTAATGTGTATTCAAATATTTTACTAAGAAGACACGGAATTCGTGAAAATACATGGTTACACTACTCTAAATTATGTTCTTTGGATATAGTAATAAGTCAAAAAGAATGTTGTTGCATTGTTAGACACAAATTGGCAAAACGCTTTGTAAGGAAAGCTGCATAATTATTATAGGTACACCTTATAAAGACTTGTATAATAGTAAAATTTCCAGCACTGTTGAGATTAAACCATGCCTATGGTCAATGCCACCCAGCCATGCTTATGAGTCTATTTCCCTTTCTGTTCTTTTCCTTTTCCCCCAAAACATTGTGAATTATCCAGGCTTCATTTAAGGAACGCATTTACGCTGTTCTTAAGATTAAGTTCTAACCTATAATAGTGATAAAAATGAAAATGAAAAAACGTGTAATTTTCTCCATAGATTAAATTTCTAAAATCAAAAATATAACTTTATAAATATTTCGCTTTTCTCAGGATATTTATAAAATGTTCAATCTTTTTTTTCTTTTTAAATACTATCCTCCCGCCGCCTATTTCGAACCTCTCTGGTTCCTACGGACCGAGAGAAAATAAGGAAAATGCTTAAATTTCTAAAACAGGATATATATGGTCCATAGGTGTATAAAAAAATAATCCCAAAAGCAAATAAATACCTTTATGAATCGCATTGATGGGTATTTCTTCTTGTTCTAAGAAAAAAACATTTTTATAGAATCTGTTGCCTTATATTTTTTCCGATGGTGAGCTTTTACCTAGTGTTAGTTCAAATTTTCCATGAGCGACAGCAGTAATTTTGACCATCTGTTTGATAGGATTTCCATTTAATTTAATCATAACGTGTAAATAACGTCAATTTTGCACGTTTTATTTATAATGTTCCATAAAATCATGTTCCAAATGGATTGAAGTCTTAGTGTTGATTACATGGTTAACACGGCAATTTCATGTATACTCCTCTTATCTAACACAGGACCACATTTGACGTCCTAAAGACTTCCGCACGACGTTTCGACGTGGTGTTTAAAATCTTTATGGCTGGGTTAGCTAACTTAATAATAATAACAACTAAATAAAATTTGACACATTATGTGGTTCAGAAAAACTAACAAAAGCTACTTGTTGCTGTTCTCAAGCCATATTATACCAGCAGAGTTGGAATCTTTTCCTTGATGTGCTACCATGTAAATATCTGGAAATGCCTAGCATTAAAAATTATTAAAAATCATAAACTGCTATTTTCTAATTTTCATATCCAGTAAAAAGTAATGTACAAATGACATCCGACATCCTTGTAGCAAATATGTAAAGACGCCATATAGAAGGCAATTCTATTCATGTACCGGCTGTGAACTTACCATTACACCATACCGTCAACGATTTCCAATCACTCCATGGATAAATTTGATAAAATCCGGCCGATAAATTACCAAAGTTTAATGCGATAGCATGACAAGACTTATTTTTACCCCCCGAAATATCTAAATAAATGAACAATATATGAATTGCATATGGTTCAATTTCTATTTTAATAATCTGATTTGTAACTACAACTGACTAAAATATTTTGTTTCTTTTATTTTAGTGAAATCTACATGAAAATCGGGAAAAGCAGTTTTGAATTATTTATGATTATTTGACATGTAAAGAAAATCCTTTACAGTTTTTTTCTAAATGTCAAATAACGACATATATTCGGAACTAGATTAGCTATACCGATATTCATGCAGTTTTTATAGACCGGCAAAAAAGTTTGTTTCGCAAACAATAGATAACATTCTCATAAAACAGAGCTTTTGTACAAAATAGTGAAATAGAAAAAATGGTAGAAATAATATTTCGAAAGCGAATTGTAAACCCTCTTTATCTTAGCAAAACCATTGATTCTTATTTATTTTTATTATTTTTGTCATTGCTTTTTAATTTTGGAAATGATCGATAACCTTTCCTTAGTTCACTAGCAAAAGTTATATAGCTTTAAATGTTCTTCGTGGCGCTCTGGCTTAGTCTAAATCCAAAGCTGCATATTTTACGATTTTTTATATTAATGCAAATGATTTATTTTTCTTAACCTTTCAACGCATAATGTCGTAAAATGCTCACACATACTCAAACAATCCTTCATATTGCTAAAGCATGACATTACAATTTTGAAGTATTATAAAGCGGTGATGCATAACTACTTCAACCATGTTCTAGTATTCTAGACATTTAGTGTGAACAGAAACTAGATCTCTTATCTGATAAATAAAAAGATAGTTAACAACGTCAAACAATTACCTTCAGAGATTACACTGCTTGATATTTCTTCTTTTACTAGAAAGAATAATGTAAAAATATTGTAATGTTATGACCGGACTTTTACCGAAATATGACTGTTGTTCCGGTAACAGCAGATGAAAAACTATTGACCCACGTGGATACGCCATCATGGTCTTTTTACAGCTCGCTGATCAGCTCGCATGATCATTGTAGACTTAAGATGTCAGGGCATTTGCACAAAAGGCCAGGAAAACACTCCTTCTCATAATTATTTACACAGGATTGTAGCTTCTAAAGACCTAAATCTTGTGCTCGGTCTAGATACTTAATATACATAGGGAATTTTCGCCCTTCTTATCTCCAGTTATAAACCTTTAATGTACCGGTCTACAAAATAGTCACAGGTGCTTTAACAATCAGGATAAAAACGTTTTTCCTTAACGAAATCACTAATATTTTGGATTATTATTCTCAAATTTACGAAAATATTTATATTATGGGAGAAAATCAAGACCTGCTAATTGCAAAACTAGCAGCGTATTGAGTTGATAGGAAAAGCATTCAAAGGACAAGAAAATAGGATCTTTTTTTAGTGTATCAGAGATCCATTCTTGGCCCTCTGCTTTTTAACATCTCTATAAACGATTTGCTGTTAATAATAGACGCATTATGTAATTTAACTGCAGACAACACTGTATATATTTCTGAGGAATCTCTGCAAGATGTTCTGACTCATCTAAAGGCTAAAGTGGAAAACGCATGCGCATGGTACTCTTCGAACATGTTAGTGATAAACCGAAATAAATTTCAAATGATACTCTCAATATAGGAAATAATATTATTATTTTCATGTCTGAATCTGTAAATCGCTGGATAGGCGACTTACCTTTAACAGACACATTTCTAACCTCTGCAAGAAAACAGATTTTATCATTGTTGTTTTTATAGAATCCGTAGATATTTAAATTTTGATCAAGCGAAATCTCTCTTTAAATCCTATATACTATCTGCTTTTAGTTTTGCGCCTCCGGTTTGGATGTTTTGCAGCAGATTCTTGCTATAATCTATGAACCCTGTTCATAAACGAGCTGTTCGAGCTCTTTGTAACAACTTGGATAGCTACGTGGACCTACTTGCAAGAAATAACGTACTTCAAATCCACGAGTTACACCTACGTCATCTGCTCTGTGAAATGTATAAAACCTCCAATTCTGCAAACTATTCTTTCATTTCCACAGAAAGCTATGGTAAAATGTTTAATAGCTACTCTACCAAATGCGCGATCGGCGCGTTTTGAAACTGATTCATTCGTTTTCAGAGCTGAATATATCTGGAATGCATTACTAGTCTTAATCAAAAGTGCAGAATCTTTGTCATATCTTAAAAAAACTCTCAACAAGATAAAACTTCAACAATTTTGTTCTTGTAAGATCTGCAAATAGTGGCCAATTGACATAGCAGGTATGACTAGTTATATCCTTTCTTTGCGGGAGTTTAGTCCGGTAGGTTGATGTTGAGGATAAGAATCTGCTAAGGCAATGGTTGTTTTTTAAATGATGTGCAGTTGATCTTAAATAGTTTATTATTTTTTGTAACTACTTGTAAATGAACTTAAAATTAGGTCATTGTGGAAAACACTGGTGCGACCGCTCGCGCAGTAGTTCGAAGGATGCTGACTGAACTGGCGAAAGCAGCCATCTGTTCGTGTTCTTCAAATTATGTGTTCGGTAAATATTTGAAAAATTCCTACAGAAGTGTCCTTGGT
>JAUCNQ010117730.1:0-10972 GCA_032352715.1 Bougainvillia muscus
TGTGTGCAGTACCCCAATTTTGGGGCGGTTGTGCCTTGCCGATAACATCTAACAATGTTGAGATGAAATCGCCTTGCCACTAGTAGAGTGAACCAGAATGACTGCATACTTGTTACTTGCTTCGTCTACTAATCCAACATCCTGCAAGCCAATGTCTTCACCTTTTACCCTGGCGGGGTGGCTTCCGGGTGCTATGCCTTGCCAAAGGGCAACCCGTGATTTTGTCCAGGACTGCTTATTCAGTATATTCGCAGCTAACCTTCATATCTGAAGGCCATTCTCCTATCCGCAACCTGGGGACCCGGTAAAATCTTGATCTCTGGATAAAATCTTCTGTGAGTCACCTGCATGTTATTAGATCGTACTGTCTGGCTGGTTGGCCTGCGGTTCACCGTCGCAAAGCATAAGGCAACCTCGTATTATCTTATGTTTTCCGATAGAGAATTGACGGTTGGCCGTTTTGATGGTATAGTTTATCGCGTAGCAAATCTCGTTAGGGCACGGTTTGCTCACGGTGTAGGGAGTTGAGGGCTGTAGGTGGTCATTTATTGTCTTTCCATAAGTGGTCATGAGCCTTTGGTATCTTATTGAAAGATGTTCAATTTAAGTGATTGCTTCGAGCTTTAATCCTACTGATTTTGACTGTGTTTAGTTCAATTCAATGTCCATCCTTCATTTATTTCTCAGGAGAATTGTTCGTATGTTGCTAGAGTAACTTTTATCTCCTAGGGATTGGTTGATGGAGAATCGGAGATGTTTTCTCACGTTGAATTGACATATACTAATTACCATTCAATTGATAGGCGCCATGTGTTAAAACATTGTGAGTGGGTTTCTTTGTACCTTCATCAAGCTGATTTAACAACGTTTGCTTTCAATTCCATCTCTGCTCAGAGTTTTTTGTTATCAACAGTCGAGCTACACTACTCTACACAACATTTTTTGTTATTCATTACTTTTTCTTTTCATGTTGGAGCATCTAATGTGTGACAAGCTTTCAACGTGTGTTCTATCTACCGTACTCTCTAGAACGCTTGTCACATCATTAGTTGCTGTATAAATCTTTAATTTGTAAAATAAAACAAATATTTGTATCATATATAATAGGATGAATGGCCATTCTTGTAAAATGGATATGTCAGAATAAACCATTATTATATTATATTATGTTATTATAAGATCTGACTTTTTAGATTTGTTTTCTGGCTAGAGTACTGAACACTGGTCCTCTCCTCCCAACGAACCATAGATGTACTTCACTAAGAGGGTTTCTTGAGTCTGAAATTACTTTCCTCTTGTTGTTATTCTTTGAGAGTACCGGTTTGAGAAGTTTCCTGATTGCTACTTTTCGACTGGCAGTATAGGAGCCCAAAATCTTTGGTAGCGCTTAGAGACACTGCTCTATCAACGCAGATGTATAATGTCGGGGCAGTTATAGTGCCATGGCTCGCATGGGTTGGTGTCTCTGCATCTATCTCCGGTGGGCATTCCAGAGGTCACATTCGACTAACTACTGTTGGTTACAAAAAGGTGATGTCCGTCTCTGGCGAGTTAAAACATTTAAAAAATATTTATTCATCATGGCAATTTTAAGTAATAATAAAAGCAAACCAGCTTAACCAAAACCACTGAACATTTCGTTCACTAATATTCGTGGTATTCGTTCAAATTTTGCCGATTTCGAATCTGTTTTATGTCAAAATTCTCCAGACATTCTTGCTCTTAGTGAGATAAATCTCGACTCTAGTATTTCACCAAATGACTTTCTTATTTCCGGTTATCTTCCTCTCTGTCGTAAAGATCCAGTAAATACATGCATGACTTAGGTCTTTTTGCACGTGACAATTTACCCATTGCTCGGGAAGCTGACCTTGAAGATCCAAATGAGCCGTATATGTACTTTAGACTATCTCTTCTTCATTCGACTAGTTGTCTTAACCTGCTTTATCGTTCTTCTTCCTCTCAGGATTGCTCTGTTATCCAATCCGTTTCTGAGAATATTGATAGGGCTCTCTCTATTCGAAACTCTGCAAACATCTTCGTCTTAGGTGACTTTAACATTCACCATGAAACGTGGTTTAAATATTCCTAAGGTACTAGTGCTTCATGCACTGAAACCTACAATTTTGCTCTTTTGCAATGTCTTTCGCAACTTGTTGATTTTCCAACCCGTATTCCTGATCGTATCACTCAATCTCTTCACTCTTGGTTCTGTTTTTGACTTCCACATCTGACATCTGTAAGATCACGTTTGATGCTCCTCTTGGCGGCTCTGATCATATTGTTATTTCTGCGAAGGTTATCCCGCAGTAATCTCCCAGACATCAGACTGTATTTTGTTATGACCGAGATCATTGGAACAGCTTCTGTGATTTCTTTCGCGATGTTCCCTGGACTGAGATTTTTTCCAAACATGCTGAAAATTGTGCTAAAGAGGTTACATCATGGATCACTGCTGGTTTTGATGCTTTTGTTCTTTCTCGTAAATACCAGATAAAGCCTCATTCATCACCTTGGTTTTCCTCTTCCTGTGCAACTGTTATCGTACATCGCAACCACTTTTATCATCAGTGTCACCATGCTGAATCTACAGAAAACAAAAATCTTTTTATTGTAACTCGTATCAGCAAAGAACTCGTGAACGCATTTCTTCTAAACGAATAGTCAAAAGTATCCGAGGTAACAATATGGCGTCATCTAAAGACAAAGTTTAACTCTTTGCTAAGCTCTTCAGTTCGAACTTCTAACAGTTCAGTTCTAACGACTCTTAATGATTGCGGCCATTCTCTTCCTGATTTTTCACCTAGAACTGATCTGCTCTTACAAGACATCCAGATCACTTCAGCTAAAGTCGTTGCCATTTGTAGCGAGTTTAGATCCGACTAAAGCTACTGGATCTGATGGTATGCCAGTTATTGTTTTCCAAAAGTGTTCTCCTGAATTGTTACATAAAATGGGGGGGGGGGGGATGGATCGGTGAACGAGACGAAGATGAATTTGTGACGATATTCTTTGATTTTTTTGACATTTTGAGAGAGTGAATTTTACCTCAACTTGTGTTCCTTGTTTAGTCCTTGAATTTAAACGAAACAGTTCTGGTTATAAAGCTTTTTAATTGGTTACAATTAAGAGTACCGTCAAGATTTGGCCTACAGGACTTCTCAAGAAGCTTCGGGCCTATGGTGTGACCGTTCCTATGTTCGATAAAATTTCTTCTTTTCTTCATGATCGTAAAATTAAGGTTGTCCTTGATGGACAATCCTTTTCGTGCTTTTCAATCAACGCTGGGATTCTCCAAGGGTCTGTTCTTGGCCCTACCTTTTTTTTTCTTTTCATCAATGATCTTCCTGATCACATCCTTTGTATGCTTGCTATCTATGCCGATGACTCAACACTGTAATCTTGTCTGGGTACATCTGCAGAACTGTTCAACAAGGTTGAGATGCCAGCTGACAAAGAACATGATCTTCGTTCTGCTTCTGAATGGTGTAAGAGTTGTCTGGTGATATTCAACTCTTTGAAGACTAAATCTCTTTCTTTCTAAACTTCGATATCCGTGCCTCTTATGAGCAAATCGATTACGTAGATAGACGATCGTAGAAGTAGATCTAGTAGTCAATTTGATTCAGTAACAGAATTGGAAAAAATGGAATCAGTAAGAAACAATTGCTACTAGAAAGATCTTATAGATCTGCTCAAAAGAAACACTATATTATCAATAACTAAAAAAATAAATAATAATGACTGAAGATTAGGAATAAGTCAAAAGACGGGTCAAAGATTTATCTTTCAAATGTCTTTTTGTGATTGTGCAAAAGTCGTTGTATGTTTGTTCAAGTTGTTCAAGTAAGTTCGAACTTCAGCTGAAAACCTTTGTCTTCCCCATATTTACTGGCTGCCTAAAATGCATAAAAACCCTATTAAGTTCCGGTTCATCATTGCATCTCTGAAGTGTGCTATCAAACCTCTTTCTAAGGCAGTAGTATCTATTTTCAAATTATTTTTCCACAAAATTGAGGATTACAACAAAAAGGCATTTTTCTATAGTGCAGTGAAAACATTTTGGATTATTCAGAACAATGAACCAGTTATTAATAGCATTCATAGAATTAACAATAAACGCAAAGCCAAAACTATTTCAACATTTGACTTCTCCACATTGTACGCTAAAATTCCTCACAATAAACTTATTACAGTTTTGAATGAGCTCATTGATTTCTGTTTTCAAGGTGGTCAGCGTAAATACCTATCAGTAACTAAATCAGGTGCTAGGTGGACCAGTACTCCAACTAAGCTGGGTACTGTTTTTGATAAGATTTCTGTCAAAGATGCCTTCAAGTTTCTTATGGACAATTGCTATTTCACATGTGGTGAAACCATTTTTAGACAAGTTATAGGTATCCCAATGGGTTCAGATCCTGCCCCATTCTTTGCAAACCTATTCCTGTACTGCTATGAAAGTAAGTGGTTAAAAAACTTAAAAAGTACTGATATGATTAAAGCTAGAAAGATTTCTAACACCTTCAGAATTATTGACGACCTTAATGCAATGAATGATGGAGGAGAGTTTGAAAAGCATTTTTTGGAAATTTAACCACCAGAACTCAAGAAAGAGCATGGTAACACCAGTGCTTCTTTTCTTGACCTTGATATTTCTTTTAATAATAGGGTCTTTAATTATTTTAAGTTGTTTGATAAGAGAGATGGTTTTCCTTTTGACATCGTAAAGTAGCAATATGCCCTCTAAAATCTTCTATGGGACAATTAGTGCAGAAGTCCTACGTATAGCGCGTACATCTTCAGTTATGTTGAGCTTTCGTCAATCGGTGTCATCTTTATTAAAACGATTGTTTAAGCAAGGTGCAGATAAGAATAGAGTGATTGCATTGTTAAAGAAGACATATGGTAGACATGAAATTATTGGTCAGTTCGGATCCACCTCCAAGGATTTCATTAGTTTACTGTTGGATTGAAATATTTGTGAACAAGTGAATATAGAGAGAAGTGTGAAGAATGAGCGAGTATGTGAGAGAAATGAATGAGTGAGTGATTGAGTGTGTGTATTTTTGTTGTCACATTTTTTATTAACATCTGGGAGACTGGGTTGCTACTGATGACCAATTATTTGGGCCTTCTATGTAGGTGATTCCGCTCAGTCTCTGATACATAAGCCAGGAATCGCAACTGGATTGCTGAATTGCTCACTGAAATGTTGACAGTACTTTTTTCTCTTTTTTCTTTTTCTTTTTCAATTTTTATTGATTGTCGTAACTTGTAAGTTTCATGTAAAATGTTTTTTGAAAGTTGTGGTTGGTAGCGCTCCACTGGTTTGTATGAAGTGTGTTGGTGGCGCCTCGCACAAGTGCCTGATAAGTGGCATGTCTCAGGTAATGTTTTGTTTTTTACATGAGAAGATATTTCCCAATGGATTTGTCGTTAACTATGAGAATTGTTTAATATGCTTGTTTGTGAATTTTATCCACTTGACAGTTTGATATGCTGGTACTGTGGTTTCCTAGCATGGATTTAGTAAAACTTGAATACAATTTTTTATCAATAGATCTGCATGACTTATCTAAGATGTGATGTGATCTTCAAATATATGGCGAGTGTTAGTTTGACCGTCAATTGTGTTTAGTGTTTGTGTTGTTTGGCCGTAGACTTCGATTTTGTTGTTTTTGGAGAGAGGGTTTTAGATAACTTGGCCTGTTTGGTTCATATAGCTTCCTTTTAAAGGCATTTTGCAAATAGAATACTCGATTTTTTCTTTTATTTGCAACCAGTACAAATTAAGTAGTTCAACCTCAGTTGTATATCGTTTCGTTACGTAACTTGCTCCTATATTTTTGAAGACGCTGCATTCTTTTTAAGATATATTCTGGAGCGTTGTTAAACATGCGTTTCCATAATCTAATTTACACAATACAAGTGATGCTGCTAAAGTTTCCCGCACATTTTGTGAATCTTTGAATTAGTTTTAACGACTTTAAGGTAGCAGTAACAGAAAAATATCTGTTTTTTCCCAAAAAAATATTTTTCGTTGTTTTTATTAAATTGAGTACTATCTTTTCATTAATGAAATCAGTTTTTACTATATTTACGTAGTTTTGACGGAAAATGGATTTAAACTGGGTTAGTGATGTTCCTATTATGTGTCTAGTAATACAAAAGTATTGTTATCTAACAAAATGTTCCTAATCATCGGTTATTCTGTGCAGTTTATCATTGCTGCTGAAAAACTTAAAAATCCGTGACTCTGAACATACTGTTTTGATTAAAAAAGAACATCAATTTATAAAAGAACAAATATTTACAAGAGGGGTTGTTTGGCCTGTCAAGTTTGCTACGTTAATATTGAACAATATTGGTCCAAATATGCTGCCTTGTGGGACGCCATGTGTAACGATTATATATTTTTGGTCACAAATTTGTAAATATTTGTACACACCATTTGGCGTGAGCGAGTAACCCGCCCACCACCCACCCACATAGAAAGATAACTTTTTGTGTAGCATCTTTCATTTCTCCGGTGCTTTTTGATCCTTCGATGTCGACTCTTCCTATCATTGTGAAGCAGAATTCACCAAGTGTTGGATTTTTCAGCCATTAATAATAGGAAACGTGAGCTGGGTTAAGACCGTCATGAGACAGGTTAGTTTTCTTCAAGATTCTTGTTCTTACTTTAATTGGGTTTAAAAGCCTAAAACTTAACTTTTTACAATCCCGGTTATGGGAACCCCGGATAAGTGGAATTTTCGCTAAGTGGAACAATTTTTGTCGGGCCCTTGGTTTTCATTATTCCCTTGCACGCTACGGATAAGTTTCGCTATCTGGAACCATTTTGCTCACCGTTCCACTTATCGGGATTAAACTGTACTTTTATTATTGTACTACATATCGGGAAGAAATGCATTAGGGACCGTCTCAAAAATTCGCTTCAAATTCGCTTAGCAATTCGCTTCATTTTCATCTTAGATGAAGTGTTATTGTAACATGTGTTACAATAACACTTCATCTAAGATGAAAATGAAGCGATTTGTTAAGCGAATTTGAAGCGAATTTTTGAGACGGTCCCTAAGATAAGTATCATATCACAAAAAATACTGGTATATTTAGAGCTAAGTTCAAAAAGCTATAATGAAAAAATTTACTTTAATTAATTTCCAGCATTTTAGCATTAGAACATTTAAATCACCCATTAAAACGTAAGGTAATTTCGTAGCATTTTAATGAAGCAGATAATGATATAAAGATCTACCTTGCAGTGGCTGATGCTAGTCAGAGCCTCGCAAAATGTGAAATATAGGTGCTAATTCTTAACCCTTTAACACCTGATTGTAACAAAACGGTCACACACGCTTTAACAATCCTGAAGCAAAATGCTTCAGGATAGTTAAAGCATGTATGTCCATATTAGTGGACACTAGGCGTTAAAGGGTTAATACTTTTTATAAATGAAGCAATTAAGAACTAGTACCTTTGAGTATCTGTTTTACTGCTGTGAAAAGCATGTTATGAATGGGCTGTCAGAGGCGGAGCATGCTTATACTTAGTCACAACAGTATAAGAGTGATACTCAAAGTCGTTAATTTTAATTACTTTATGTATGACAATGGGTCTCTAAAGTCCCATTGTCATACATAAAGTTATTAACAATTAAACATAATTGTTATCTATCGTAATGCTCTGACTAGGGCTGGATCCGCCACTGGGCTTGTGTAATGGTCAGTGGCGGATCCAACCCTAATCAGAGCAACGCAAGGAAAAGCTAAAAGTTTTAATTCTTAATTACTTTCTGTATGATGATGGATCTTTATAGATCATCATACAGAAAGCTGTTAGCATTAATGACTTTGACTTGGCTGCACTGACAAAGTAAAAGCTGAAGACCAATTGTGAAAAGTAACTTTAACATGAGATATGCAAAAGATGTTATATATATGACACATATAATTTTGACTAAAAGTAAAACTCATACACACTTTTTTTTTATAAGAATATAGTTTATAAGAATATTGAGGCTCAAATCTGCTAAAATTTAAGAATAAATTAAGAATAATGCTCAGGCTCAAACCAATTTCTGGTCAGAAAAAGTATCATGCCTACAGTATATATTGCACATTTGCAGCTGAATGCACCAGTAGAATATAACCGAGGTATCGGATGGTTGCCATATTGCTAGAAACAACAGGAATTGTCAGGAATTTGAGATGTTATGCTGATATGTACCATCTATTACAGTGCACTAAGAATAATTTAAGCTCAGAATCGAAAATTTCTTAAGAATATCGAGGATCAGCTAAAATTAAGGTGTTCTTATAAAAAAAGTGTATAGTATAAACGTAACAAAAATTTTAAAATTTCATATAATGAATAAAGATGCTGAAAACTGAATAAAGAACCACACGGTCCCGTAATTACTCGATTATGTTCCGCGGAGCTTATTTTTTTAATCAGAGTTTTGTTGTGGCGCTTAATCCGTATACCTTATCGGACATAACTTTGTCGGACAAAAGTGACGAATTCTTTGGAAAGTGACGAAAACTTTGTCCGACAAAAGATTTTGCCCAAATGTAAATTTTCAAAATAGGCCAGATTCTTTGTTTTCTCAAGGAAATAAAAAAACTTTGGGTATAAAGCAAATATTACGAATTAAATGAAAACTTTAAAAAGAACAAAATTATTGGTAGAACAAAACTATTGGTCTGACAACAGTGACGAAATTCCTGGAAGGTGGCGAAAATTTTGTCCGACCACAATTTGTCCGACGAAAATTTTGTCTGACAATGTTATGTCCGATAAGGTATGTTGTTTCAAATAGTTTTACAAATTCTTATATTGTATAAAGGTTTGTCGATAAATGTTTGAAACAACATAACTGGATTAAGTGCAGCACTAAAAGTTTGAAAAGATTGATTAAAAAATAAGCATACCCTCACGCTTAATATAATAATTACGGCAAACAAGGCATGTAAAAAAGGGTAACATAACCAGATAAAGGTACCAATCTCCTACCAGCTGTACTCCTTTGCAATAATTTAATTATTTAAAAGTGTATAACTGGTAATGTCCTGGTATTCTTTTTACATAACCCTTCTTTACATATCTGGTGAGCGTTCTAGACACACTTCTGTATTTGATTCCTACGTTGTTGTTGACTCGGCCATATTCCCTGGCGAACTCCTTTGTATTATTAATACGAAGGGTCGTTCCAGGGACAACCCATTGCACGCATTCGTTGGTTCCGTCTGCAGTATTCTTTAAAATGTCAACTATATTTTCTGGTTTGGAACAGGTGACTACAGGTGAAACAGGTAAATAATAAATTACATTGGGAACTGGAATCCAGTAATAATCCAGTACATTATTTTCAACAGGTTCATTATCTGTTTCGTTTTTAACAATATCGTTAGTTTCATTTAGTTTCAAATTGATATTACTCAGTAAGAATGGCTGTACATTTTTCTGACCATTTTGCCTAAAGAGAAGAATACTTTGTATACCTTCTATAATATTCGTATTGTTTGCTACGGGTTCGTCTCTAAAGTTCACTTTAATTCACTTCACCAATCGCTATATTTTTACCTCAGATGAAGGGTTATTGTGCATACTTTGTATGCACAATAAAACTTCATCTGAGATGAAAATTGACAGGAATAAAGCGAATTCATGAAGCGAATTTTTGAGACGGTTCCGAAGTTAAGCGTGATATGTTACTGTTATTTCAAATGAAATAGCTTTAAAAAGTAAGTATATATTTTTGACGACGTTTCAAAAGGTCTTGACTGCTCCATTTGCAAATGAAACCAACCCTGTCAGAAAAAAAAATGATGTACCCTAATGCCATAATCGCCTCCTGGCAAAATAATCTTGCAAAGTTAATGGTCCTTCATATAAAGCACATGTTTCTTGGCCTAAAGATATTTTAGACCCGTATCAAAATTATTAATAAAAAGCTCATGTTTAATCTTACGCACTAGGTAAGGAATAATAGAAATATGGTCCTACCTTTCTCCTTCTTTCTTTACTTCATGTAGTTCCGAAGACATAACTTGCTACCCTATATATATAACATAAATTCTATTCAATTGTACGCCTGTCCTACAATTGTAGCATGTGCTGCAATTGTAAGACTGTCCTACAATTGTAACACTGCCCTACAATTGTTCGGCATCAACTTTCGGATGTCGTGTGCAATCAGGGATCCCTGGTGCAATCTAAGCTCTTTCAATTAACGACGATACAATAAAGTAACAATATTGTACAGGCTTCAAAGATAAAACTGCACAAATAGCAGTGGCGGATCCAGCCCTAGTCAGAGCAACACATGAAGAGCTAAAGGTTTTAATTCTTAATAGCTTTATACAGAAATCTATTAGAATTAATGACCTGAGCATGATTTGAATCTATTTCATTGCTGTGACTGAGTAAAAGAATGTTCTGAGTCCACCTCTGAATAGTCAATGCTAGCAACCGTTTTTCGGATGAAATTAACACCATCGGAAAAACAAATTGTGTATCCTAATGTCTTAATCGCTTCCTAGCAAAAGAATCTCGCACGTTAATGGTCCTACATATAAAGCGCAGTTAATGCGCAGTTAATGGTCCTACATATAAAACACAGACGAAACATACATAGCAAGCGTCTTTATTTTCATTAGGAAAAATCCGACAAAGACGGAAAGTTCCGACTTTTTTACAAGGACCGCTCAAAATTTCTCTGGTTCTCAGAAACAATGTTCCAGGCGGTGAAAAGAAAGGAGACGCCTGCTAGTCTAAACGCATACATGTGTTTCTTGGCATAAAGATATTCTAGATCTGCCTCAAAATTATTAATAAAAAGCCCATATTCAATCGCACTGGGAAAGGAATAATAAAAATACGAAAATAATTAGTAAGAAGCAGCCAACGAGAGGTGTTCGTCAAAATAGGTGTTCTACATTGCCAGGAGCGATGTTTTTCTCTACAGTCA
>JAUCNQ010117741.1:0-10972 GCA_032352715.1 Bougainvillia muscus
GAAGTGTTATTGTGCATACAAAGTATGCACAATAACACTTCATCTGAGATGAAAATTATATCAATGAAGCGAATTTCATGACGACCTAACGATGTCCTTACGCCGTCGCAACCTGTGTTAGATGGGTCTGTAAAGGTCTGTACATGTCACTGGTATCTTAGCAGAAGCTACCTAAATCTACACTTATTATGTGAGGTAAAGGTGATTTTAGACGGACATAGTCTACTAAAATAGTCTGATTAGTTTACGAAGAGCAATATTTATGTAAAATATTTTTATGAAAATACCTAGTTTTTAAAGAATTATGTTTAAGACTATTTTACATAAAAGGGACACTTTCACCATAATAATTCAAGGACCAGCGTCTGATAGGTGGACGCCTAAAGGGCTTGGATTACTGCCTGACAGATTCTAAAGGACCATAAAATTCGTATGAAATTGCGTATCTTTCCACATTCTTATTTCCCTATGACGAGGGAAGGATCTCTCTAAACGCCGCCTAACACAAACCATCGGATCTATGACATAATAAACCTTGCTAACTTATAATGAAACTCGTATATATATTCATTTAAAAGTGTGTCTTCGTACATATAATACTTTAGTATGCACAATGACACCCCTCATCTGTGATAAAATTGGTACGACTTGTAATACGAATGTTGTGGATGATCTCTAAATTATTTCATTATGAATTATAATTGCTCAATTTGAATCCCGCCACTAGGGACTATCCACTAAAAATATATTAATAAAATTGCTTTTGTTTAACTTCGCAGGAGAAGTATCATTATAAGTCACTTTGTATGCATAAAACACTTTTCCTGCGATGGCAAGAATCATAATGAGTAGTCTTTATAAATATATAACTATATCGTCCACAAAATTCGTATCGTATTACAAACCATTTTCATCATAGAGGAAGTGCTATTTTGCATACTCAGTATGCACAAAAACACTCCCTCTGTATGAAAATTGATACAAATTGCAATACGAATTTTGTGGACAAATAACTAAACCGTGTTGTATAATTTTTCTGGTATATAAATATATATTAGATTTTTTAAGATTTGTAGTTTTATTTATTTTTGTTATTTTGTTTAATAGAAGTTAGTGAATTCAGCAAAATGATTATAAGGGACCGTCTCAAAAAGTCACGTCACAAATTCGCTTCATTCTCATCGATTGGTATCGCAATCTTATAAAGAACCGTTTCCATCTCAGAAGAAGAATCTTTGTGCATACTGAGTATGTACAAAGACACTCCTTCTAATTGAAAATTGACACTTTATCTAAGATTGAAAGAAAATGATTTGTAAAACGAATAAACAGAATTTTTGAGGCGAACCATTATAAATATATATTTTCTTTTCCAACATTGAGTCAAAAAAAAATGTCTGAATGTATACGAAGTAGTATAAACAAAAGACACTTCTCCTCATGTGTATAAATATCATGAATTCTGACAATTACAACGAAGTTATTACTGTTATTATAAGGAAACTTCCACAAAATTTGTATCGCAATCGTATAACTTTCATCTCAGAAGAAGTGTCTTTATGCATATATATCCATAAAGACACTCCTTATGAATGAAAATTGATACGAATTTCTATGTGAATTTTGCCGACGGTCCCAAGTGAAACGTCCACAATTAACGTTAGTGCTTTGTTTTATTTTCAGTTTATGCTTTGTTGCATTTGTGCAAACACGAAGGAGTGTCTTTGTGTACAAGATAGTCTGCACAAAGACACTTTTTCTAGGGTAAAATTGCTAGGATTTCAGAAACGATTTGGAACCATGCTGAATGGTATACATTTGGCTGCTTTTTTATATAGTAAAGGTTTAACACCTTTGCATGCTGAATACTGACCTATCTTACTTTCTAGTTGAATGTGTGACAGAGTGCAGTTGTAGATTACTTGACTGCAAAATTAACAAAAACATGGAATCGTTCGTTCCTTGATATATAAATTTCCGTAGTTATCTGTCACCAGTTTTCCTTTAATATATATTTTTTTAGTTAGTAAATTAGTTAAATAATGCCTTACATAGTGAGCATTCTGTATCAAATGTGTCTTAGGAACCGTCTCAAAATTCGCTTAATAAATTCGCTTCATTCCTGAATTTAAGCGAATTTTTAAGACGAGCCAAGTATGCCAAATTGTTTAAACGATTAGCTTAAGATGCATGGTTATGCACGCTTTTTAAAACAATTTTGTAGATTTCTGACGTTAAAGAAAATGCTCCCATAAAAGGTTGAAAATCAATCTCTGATTAGCTTAATCTTGATTAAATATGAAGTTAACCAATAAGAATCAATTGAAAATCAGTTCTGATTGGTTAATGAGATCATTTTTATGGATGGTCCCTATAACAAGTTTCATAATAGAATTTTACGATCTGACTGATCTTTTGTTTCTCGATTAATCCTTTAATGCACAGTGTTAGAAAATGGTCATACACGCTTTAACAATCCTGCATCATTTACTGTAGGATTGTTATAGCGCGTGTGACCATTTGGTAGACCAGTGCATTAAAGGGCTTAAACTGTAGGTAGTGACAATGATTGAATTGTGTAAAAAGATACCCGTGGAGAAGGTTTATTGCACTATAATATCGGGTCGTAATAACCTGCTGTTACATTACAGCTATCACCCTTCTACACAGTTGATAAACTGAATTACACAAGTAGTAGTACATTTTTTCATCAAAGCAGAAGCGTCTTTGTTCATACTGAGTATTCTCAATAAAACATGATACGATTTTGAGTACTCGTTTGAACTTTTTTAACCCTTATAATGCACAGGTCTATAAAATGGTCACACATGCTTAAATAATCCTGCAGTATTTGCTGCGGGATTGTTAAAGCGTGTATGCCCATCTTCGGACACTGCTTGAAAGGGTTGTTAAGCTGGATTTACGGTGCAAAAGTTGTGTTTTTTCTATTACCTTTTCATAGAGATTTTGTTTCAATATCTGTCTGAGACTAATTGATTTTGTCTGTGGCTTTCGTTTCGTTTTTGGATTGGCGGATTCTACCCAGATTCTATTCTAGTCAGAGCAACGTGATGGAGATGAAAGCTAATTAACTTTAATAATTAACAAATGGTCATTAGCGTTTAAAAAGATAAAAATTAATTGAGTTTGTTCTCCATTTTATTGCTTTGACTGGTTTACAGCGGCATGTTCTTAATCTGACTAATAGTTAGGTCTTGAATTTCATCTCATACTGTGTGTTTTTTTGTACAAGTAATACTTAAGATGAATGTTTTTCCTTAGGTGTAAATATAATGCAATGTGTCCTTGAACCATACTTATGTTATGTTATGTCTTATAACTTTTATAAAACCTTAACAATAAATCAACATTAAAAACGATTAAAAGGAACAGTTAACAAAAATCCTTATTAAATATTAACACTATTTAAAACCCTTTAATGCACAGTGTTAGAAAATGGTCATACGCGCTTTAACAATTTGCTGCAGGATTGTTCAAGCATGTGTGACCATTTTGTAGACTTGTGCATTACAGGATTAAGATAATCCACTATTCGTGGCATTTAAGATGATTTGTTATCTTTTTTTCTGTTGCAAATTCAACTTATCTGCACTTAGGATGAGTGTATTTGTGTATGCAAAGTATGGATAAGAACACTTCTCCTGGAATGAAATAAGCATGCATATGAATGCTTTTATTATTGAGTTCCCTTTACGGTTCGTCTCAAAATTCGCTTTTAATTCATTTCACAATTCGCTTCATTTTCATCTTAGATGAAGTGCTATTGTGCTGAGATGAAAATTAATAGGAATGAAGCGAATTGTGAAGCGAATTTAAGCAAATTTTTGAGACGAACCCTAAGTGTCATGGTGTGGATACACACAAAGACACTTAACTTCCGAGTAAGAATTGACACGAATGATACGGCTTTAAAAAACGAATGTTTTAGACTTCCTTACAGCCACTTCCAATTATTGTTTCACTTTTAAACTACTACTTTATTAGTTTAGTTTATATCTACTTAGGTATTATGTTTAGGGACCGTCCACAAAACTTGAATGGAAATTCTTATCAATTTTCATCACGGTAGAAGTCTTTGTGCATATGAATTTTGTGGACGGTCACTTAGGACTCGTTTACATGAAGACTTTCTATAGGCGAAATGAACTGTCATGGCTTCTGTAATTGGTTAAATTTTTCCGTCGGAAAAATTTAACCAATCACAGAAGCCATGACAGTTCATTTCGCCCGCAACGACTTTCCATGTAAACGTGTCCTTACTTTGATAACACATTTTTTACTTTTTGTTTATATAGATGTTCCATACTTCGAAAGGTCTATGTGAATAAATTTGATAACTTTATAGTCGTTACAAACTTTACTCCATGAATAACATTATTAGGGAGCGTTTACCTAAAGCTGTATCGTTTTCGTATATGAAGTATGCACAAATACATTTCTCGTTGAGTAGATGATAACGCTATTTATGATACTACTTTCTGTTGACTCTTTCTTCATTCCTAAATAAATTTTTGTAGTAAGGTTTTCTCTCCCCAAAATTTTGCTTAACAAATTATTTCATTTTGATCTCAGAGGAAGACACTTCTTCTTACATGAAAATTGTCAGAAATGAAGCGAATTTGTGAAGCAAATGTTTGAGAGGAATCCTAACCAAAATAGATTGTTTTCCAATGGATTTTTGAGTACGTAAAGCAACAGAGCTATACGTATTCTCGTATCCGTATTGAAAACAAACCTAAAAAATGGTGACTTACTTGATGTAATAAATTATTAGTCTTAAAGAAACTATTTTGTTTTAATAAACAGTCCTACTTTAGCGACAGTCTATAAAATTCGTATGGCAAACCCTAGCATTTTCATAACAGAAGAACTGTTGTAGTGCTATGCACACCTTAATAAAAATTGTTCAAAATTTTCCTATGAAATTTGTGGTCGGTTTCTTAATAAAGAAATTTCATTAAGAAAAATTCGTTCCATTCGTACTATTTTCACCTCAAAATGAGGGAGTGCATTTTTAGCATAGTTGCAGGCTTTATGCCTGCAACAATGCTAAAAATGAACTCCCTCATTCGTACTATTTTCACCTCAAAATGACTGTTTTTGTATATAATATTAGCCCTTTATTGTCTGATGGTTGCATAATGGTCACGCACGCTTTAACAATCCTGAAGCAAAAATGACCATTTAATAGACACTAGGCAATTCATTTCTATCAATTTTCCTTCAGAAGAAGGGTCTTTGTGTATACTCTGTATTTTGATATGAAAATGAAACGATTGTAAAGCTAACATTTCAGACATTCTCAAAGGCATTCTCTGAAAAATCATGGAATCGGCCAACAACCCAAAAGCTTCCGGAAAATTAAAAATGATGGCCAATTTTTGCCCCAAAATTAAGAAATAACTGACAATTATTCAATATTTTGAAAAATTGACGTCGTCAAGAACACGATGAAGTCATATCTACTATGACCTCACTCTTAAAAGAGGATAAAGGTGCAACGTTTTTAAACTCCGACATTCAGAAAAGGTATAGGGCAGAATATTACGTTGATATAATGCTCGTGTTTTCAGCACCACCAATGTTCCAGTTAGCGCACAAATACCTTACAAATACGTTGTTATTGGGGATCGCCCTCAAATTCGTATGGAAATTCGTATCAATTTTCGCACAGAAGGAGTGTGTTTGTGTATACTAAGTATTTGTTGGCAGTCCCTTATAAATTTATCTTTAAGTCAAAATTTAAGTTATTATTTACAGACGTCAATGTCATCCATTCCATTTCAATTTTGGATTTTGGTAAACTAGCATTATTTGTAAGGCTTCGTTTCAAAAATTCGCTTCATTCCCATTAATTTTCATCTCAGATGAAGTGTCATTGCGCATACTGTGTATGCTATGCTCAATGACACTTCATCTGTGATGAAAATGAAGCGAATTGTGAAGCGAATTTAAGCGAAAATTTGAGACGAACCCTAAAGCAATTGTCAAATGGCTTCCCATGAAGTGCAGAAAATAAACTGTGCTGAAAGACTGTTTAAGGGTTCATCTCCAAAACTCACTACAATTCATTTCTCAAGTCGTTTCATTTTTACCTCACCAAGCAAACACAATTTCAAAATTGATATCCTCAAGATGTCCTTACGACGTTGCGACGTCGTAAAGACGGCTTTAGGACATCAATTTTAGTCCTGTGTTAGCTGGGCAGAGGAATGATGATCAATGATACTTCTTCGGAATAAAATTGATAGAGATAAAGTGATTTTATAAAACAAAGTGTTGAGACAAACCCTAATAATGTTCTAGTTACACTTACTTATAATGATGATTTCTTACAAAGGAATGAGTAATGAAAAACCAATGATCTCTTCTTTTGGTAAGTATACAGAATTTGTTTGTCCTATGATTTGCTCATCAAAATTCACTCATCAAATTCAAAATACAAATCGTAAGGAACCGTCCATAAAATTCGTATGGAAATTCGTATCAATTTTCATACAGAAAGAGTTTTTTTGTGCATACGTAGTATGCACAAAAACACTTCTTCTGTGATGAAAATGGTTCGTATAACTAAACGAATTTTGTGGACGGTCCCTAAATGAAACGTAAATAGTAGGATAAAAAGCAGGTTAACGTTGGGAATCCTGACTAGTCTTCAAGCTTCGTCTCAAGATTTCGATCCAAAAATCATTTTATTTTTACCTCCGTTAAAGTATTTATGTACATACCTTAAGGGGACAAATTTTGGCGCGGATTTAATTTGGCGGTGGGCTAAAATGGTTAATTTTGCTAAATTAGGCGTGGATTTAATTTGGCGGATCGACAATTTTGCTAAATTTGGCGTGGATTTAATTTGGCGAATCGAAGATTTTGCTAAATTTGGCGTTGACTTAATTTGCTGGGTGACAAAAAATAATAACTAGTTAATTGCTTTAAAACTGCTTTTTAACATTAGCTCAAGCACAAAAGATAATATTGCAACCTGTAAATACAACATAAACCATGCTCATACATCGTCAATGGTTATATTGCAAGTATTTCGTTTGTAATGGACATTTAATTTGGCGGCAAGTTGATTTTGACACGTTTGGCGTGGATTTTATTTGGCGGAACGCTGATTTTTTTATGTTTGGCGTAGATTTGATTTGGCGGAAATCGGCATGATCCGCCAATTCCGCCAAATTTTCTCCGCGCCAAAATTTCAAGGTACAAAGTATACGCACCGTTAAAATAATTCGTATGGAAACTCGTATAAATTTGAGGACGATTTTTGGTACGGAAACCCAATTTTCAGAAAATACATACGTTACATACAAGGATCCTTAAAAGGAATTCCTACGCATTATTAGACTTTTCAAAAGATTTTCCTTTTTTAAAATTTTAGCTCACGATTTTACAGTTTCACTGAAAGAAATACAAGAAAAGCATGTTGATTGGGAAATTGTAACAGAAGAAAAGTTTGCATGTATCTTTCAACATTTTGGTATGTACCTTCTTCTATGGAGACTTTCTATAGGCGAAATGAACTGTCATGGCTTCTGTGATTGGTTAAATTTTTCGTTGGAAAAATTTAACCAATCACAGAAACCATGACAGTTCATTTCGCCCGCAACGATTTTCCATGTAAACATGTCCTATGTCTGTTATTATAATATCTATTAACACAAATTTATACAAGATTTACAAATACAAGATACAAGCTCACATTGCATAATATGTTTTACTTTTAAGAATTTTATAAAGTTAAACTCCAGATATCTGCAGGTTGTTTGAAATATTATGTCGAAAGAACTCTATTGAATGTTGCAAATATTGCAAATGTGGTGCTTGAAATTCCTGTCAGAATGTGCATGACTAGATATTTTGATTACATTGAATTTACCTTGACATGTATTAGTTTTTTCCCACATTATTGCGAATACCGTTCAAACATTATGTTCACTATGATAAGTTGTTTCTTCTTATGCGTTCATTTTCAACCTATAGTCCTTCGTGATCAGCATAAAATTCCTGACAAATAGAGAGGTCACATGACTTATTTAGTAAGCATATTAAATCCATAATGGCGGCTTATTGACCATGAACCAAAAAGGGAAAGTAGATTTTTTTGAACCCTCATGTCCTAACCTTTCAGTTTCAGCAGTCAGAAAAACTAGACATTGACATGCATACGAAATCTTTCTGAGCTCCTACAGTAAGTCTGAAAGTTTCTGTTGTAAATGTATGTAAAACCACGTGATTTTATGGCGTCAGTTACAGCCATTGCGTCCTTTTCAGGCACAGGTTCCTTGAAAAGTCATATATGATATCAGCAAAAAGATTACCTGATTCTAGAAAATTCTATTGTTGTAGAAACTACATGTTCTAATAACTAACTAATTCTAATACGAAGTTTATGTCAGGGTTTTATCCAGAGAATTTCTACCACAGTTATTCGGGGGTAGGAACTCAATCTTTAATTTTTAAACTGAATCTTCCATCCATGTGTTTTTTTGGTTATTTGTTTAACCAGCAGGCAATAGCACTAAATGGTCAAACCATCATCTAACCGATATTTCTGGACTGTCATTCCTCCAACAAGTAGCCAAAATGGGACAGAAGTGAAAGACAAGTGTTGTAGGAGAGCAAAAACTGTTGTGTAGTTGGCCTACCGTTCTCCTCTTCCTGAGGAATTTAAGCCCCGCTGCATAATAAAGACATGGATAAAAAAGACTTTAAAATAAAAACTTCCAAAGGAGCCGCAGGGACGTCTAGAAATGTGTGACATAAAACATTGTTATAGTGAATACACGTAGTAATTATTTGATATTGGTTTTATGTTTGTTAAGTTACTAACTTCTATCCCAAAGGCGGATCCAGAACACTGTTTAACTTAGGACACGTTTACAAGAAGACTTTCTATAGGCGAAATGAACTGTCATGGCTTCTGTGATTGGTTAAATTTTTCCAACGGAAAAATTTAACCAATCACAGAAGGAAGCCATGACAGTTCATTTCGCCTGCAACGATTTTCCATGTAAACGAGTCCTTAGTGAAAGCAATAAAATGGATAACAAGAGTCATCATTTTTTTACTGTTTGACAATTAAAAGGCTAACAATCATTTGTTAATAACTATTAAAAATAGTTAGTTTTAGTCTCCTTCTTGGTGCTTCGACTAGGTCTGAATCCGCCACTGTATCTTTAAACAGATTCTACTGTTATTCCTATAGGTTGATAAAAATGCTTTAGTTTTAAGCAATCATTTTTGCAAGAGCCATAATTTTTGTAATTTTTTATACATATTATAGTTATTTGAGTAAGTAAAAAAAATAGATGATGCGGGTATTGAACCTCACATCACAATTTTATCGATCTTTGCTAGGCAAAGCAATAACATGGAGAACAAAAGCCATTAAGTTTTAATAGTTTGAAACATTCTCTTAAAACAATCAAGTTAAGGTGTTGAATATGTACTGATCTTCTTGTGTTTGTCTTCTTTTTAAACAAAGGGTAATCAAAAAGGGTTCAAAGTAACAATAGAAAGGTTTCTCAAAATAATTAATCGGTACATATCAGTCTTGTGTATCTTTGTTTAAATGGTAACGAACGGGAACGGTTCGGTATCTATCTGAAATGAAACAGTTTAAGGTTCGGTGGCTAGGTCACATAGTATTTTTTTAGTTCTCCTGTAAATTGCTTTAAATGCTGAAGCTTAAACTTCCAGGAGCTGCTCTCAGAGCACACTCCAGACCCCCCAGCTTATATATTCAAGGTCAAAACTTAATCTTGAAGGACAAATATGGTGGTAGACAAATCCTCAGGATATATCCTTGTATGTATACATACAGTTCCTAACATATATTTGTACATTATATAGGACCGTCCACAAAATTGCATACTGGGTATGTACGAACGCCTTCCATATAAAATTGATACAAATTTCAATACAAATTTTGTGGATGGTCTTTTAAACGTACACTAAGGGACCGTCTCAAAAATTCGCTGAGCAATTCGCTTAAATTCAAGTGTTACAATAACACTTCATCTAAGATGAAAATGAAGCGAATTACGAAGCGAATTGCTAAGCGAATTTAAGGGAATTTTTGAGACGGTCCCTAATATAAAAATATAAAAAAGTCAAGAGGCATTAAAGATACAGTAATAGCACAGATAGGAGTTTTAGGCTCTATTGACAGAAAGAATTGCTTCCACTACCAATAGTGCTAAATTAGGAACAGTCCACAATATTCGTATCAAAAATCATACCATTTTCATTACAGAAGAAGTGTTTTATATGCATATGGAGTATACACAAAGACACCACTCCTTTTGTATGAAAATTGATAATAATTTTTCAGCAAACTATGTGGACAGCCCCTTCATACAATACGAGGAAGTGATGTTTTGATTTTCAAATTTTGCTCATTTTCAGTTATTTTGTTCATAACCAGGACTTATGACACTCATAGAATTGAAAGCACCACAAATACCTAACTTGGCTGATAACTTTCGAGAGTTATAATCCTGTTCATCCTTAGAAAGATTGAAATAGGGGTAAAATAAGATAACAAGTTTGAATTAGGTAATAAAAACTTGATAAGGTAGTAAAATATAATATGCCATTCTGTGACGTTTTATACAGAATTAGACAAAATTGCGCATATTATTTTTTTTCCCAGGCCTCAAACCTCGATCGAAGCTTCTTTATAAAACGATGTACATAACATGTGCTACAAAAATAGAAATATGTAAGTTCTTAAAGAGGAATAAAAATGAAATAAAACTTTAAAGTTATGGATTCAGTTTTTTTTTAGGAAAGTAAACAGAAGACAAATTCTGAAAAAATATGAAACATTACCTTTTAGAATAACCATACCAACTTTGTGGACAGTCCCTTAAATAAAATGCTGTTTAAAAATACAAATTGTGGAGCAATATTGCATAAACAGATGGGAACATTTAACAAGCAA
>JAUCNQ010117752.1:0-10969 GCA_032352715.1 Bougainvillia muscus
ACGTCAGATTTCTATAATTTCATCAACCTGACCAGGGCCTTTTCTTCTCGCCGTCTTCATAATCAAAAAGAGAAAAACGGCTCTGGGGACGTGGTTGCCTTTTGTCATGCGTCTAATACAAAATGTTTCAGTTTGTAAGCAGTGTAACCTATGTTGAAAAACAAGGTTATTTTTCAGCTTCTGCGCCTGAATTTTATCTTCTTCAAAGTCAGTCTGCTATTGCTAATTTACAGTATCGTCGATCATACAGACAAGAAAGTATTACAGTTACATGTTCAAACAATATACTGCACGATAAATCATGATCCCAAAATGAACCTGAGGTTGTCATATGTTTTCCGATGGTGAACTGCAGGTTTTGACGTTGGTTAACATGACTTTTTGCAGTGATCGAAACAATGCAGCGATTGGTAAAGGAAGAGAAAGACCACTGGAAAATAGTTAATATCACTGTATTTTGGAATTTTCCTCATAAAATAACGCAACAGCAATGGAAACTTCTACAACACTATTTATGAAATATTTTTAAATTCATGATCAGATTTCGCGATATCTTCGTTCCATGAGTTAACGATGACAATCAATAATCATATTATTAAGTCTATGAGCAATTCAATACACAACCAAAGATCCAATAATTCGATTCAAAGATTCACTTTAGATTGTTTCAAAAAGCATTTTATTTTCATCACAGAAGAAGTGTCGTTGTGCTTTGTGAAAGTTGATGGGAGCGAAAAAAATTAATAAAGCGAATCTTTGAGAAAGTTCCTTATTAGTGACGTGTAGAGCGTCCTTATTAGAGTGAGCAGAGTATGATTTAATGCGTAAAATTAAAATGACATCATACCATGAAATAGCGTTCGTGGGAATATTGGTGAGCTCCATACGCCTTCCAGCTTGCCGCCAAGTGTAAAGGCTTGAACCTATAAGGATAACATTTTGATCTGAAATAATATATTTTACGTAGTCGTAGCATTCATAGTGAGTTTTGACATATTGCATTTTATTCATTGTTCGACATTTTAAGGAGTAAACAATACATGGTATCACGATAAAAAGTAAGTTAATAAGTCAAGTATCATATTTCAATCCGTGATACATAATGCGGATGTAGATCAAGCCGATATTAGTTTACCAAAAAATACCATTTCTATTCCATGTTCCCAATTTACTGTTAAGTTATTAAAAACAATAATTTAAAACATAGTTTTCCCCACTAAATTACCATAATGATATACATCACTGTTATCTACAGCCAGTAGGTTGAGGTTGGAGTGAATTCGATCATCAATACTTTCAGTTAATTACATGGCATTCTCTGTATGAGTAACAAAAAATTATGTTCTCCTACAGCAGAGAGAGTTTACTTCTTAGCTCTCACATGTGAAGTATCAAACTCCACTTAACAATTATTCATTCATAGAAAATTCATTAAAGCTTACACTGCATGTGTACTCGCTATGTGTTGCTAAATTTACAATGGTAGCTGTTCTAACATCTGCATTTATGTAGCTTATAATAAAAATCTCTCTACAAAGTTTGCGACAACATTGTAACTTGTAATTTGATATTTTTCCATTTGGAACTTCTGGTGGTAGCCATGCAAAAGTTAATTTTGTATATCCTTTTGAAGAGATGGTTAAGTTTATAGGAGCCTCTGGTGCTATAAAAAATAAATATCAAGGCAAAGAAATAAGAATTTTTGTACTATTAGCTTGCATCAGAGAAATAACAATAAGGCCTATACTATACTATACCCTACCCTACCATTCTAATGGATTATATATATAGATACCACTCTTGCCGTAAAGACAATGTTCTGCTTTAGATTCATCTGAATCCTTCACTAGGATATGGAACCCTTGTTCTGCAGGGTAATTTAATGGTGGTGCTTAGATATAATCCGGAGAATTCGAGGGTGCATTCACTTGGTTTAGGGCATTCGCCACACAAGAGCTTGGTCATCTTTGAATATTCTTGTGATACGATTGATTCAAGTTCATGACCGTTGTTGACCGGGCTTGTTTAGTCATTGTAAACCGCAACCAGGATTCAGGGCGAGTTTTGATTCAAGTTCTCGGCGGTTGTTGACCAGGCATGTCCGTCCATTGTCGACCATAGATGCGATTTATATTAGCTTTTCATACAAGTTCCCGACCGTTGTTGACCGGGCTTGTTTGGTCATAGTAGACCTTCGACAGGCAATGAATGTATCCTCGAATCTCTTTTTACCAAACCTTTTGTTTTTAAAATTTCCCGGTGTGGTCATTTCACCGCTAGGCCATAGTCCGTTTCCAAATCTTGCAACTGTTAATTGACGTGGAGATGCACTGCTTTTTGCGTTTTAGGGAGGTACTCATTCGAAGTGGGCGGTTATTCCAGAAAGTAATCACATCTTTTCCAGCTAGGCAGCATAAATTAAATTTATGAAATCTTATGAAAAAACTAAAAAGCAGTCAAAAAACTTTGTCAACTTATAAATTGTCAATGTTCATACAAAAAACATTGCAAAACTGGCTTGTTTCTAATTTTAAAACCTTTCACATGGCTATAATTAATTCTTCTTCTTTTTTTTTTGGAGGGAGCGTTCTTTGGAGAAGGGAGTTCATATAATTATTTCCTCCAAAATGGGGGCTCTCATTGGAGAGGAGCTCTTACTAAGATGTGTTTGGTAATATGAGGAAATACGGAACTTTTAGAATTTTGAAAAATAAAAATAAAGCATACTAACATGGATAAAACACTGTCTGAGGCCATGTTCAGTCGTCAATGTTGATCTTGAAGTAAATTAACCCCAATTGAGGCAGCGATCTTACATTAATTCAAGATTAACGATGAAGTTAAGTAAATTATCATGCATTTATGTAGTATTGAGACAGCTTGATGATGCTACATGATCTCGCCTGAAACTGCTAGGGTTTTGATTTCGGAATTCTAATAAACATAGATTACATTTAATTCACTTCGGCGAACGATTATGGCCTAAAAATGGTATGTAAAAAACTATGAAGGAGTATCTTAATGCAGGATTGTAAACTGTTCCTCACCTGCTTCCAAAGTTCTAAACATTTTCATTTGCGTAGGACCTACATCATATTTATTCCAACTAAAAACACTGACTATGTAGTTTGTATATGGTTGCAATCCAGTTACTTCTTTCCATTTATTTTGTTTGATAGAATACTCTGCATAGAACAAACCAGATTTTTCTGTCACTGTTAGATTAAAATATAATGGAAGAAATTTATGGTTTTCAATATTTCGCGAGGTTTCAAAAGAAATGTTGGCAGCCAGTATTTGCGTGTTCACATCAATTGCTTTGATCTCTGTAGTTTTTTCTAAGAGGAAAATAAATAGTAACCCAGCTAATACAAAAACGGCCTGAGAACGTCCCAGCTCTTGGCCTCAATCGGTCCTCGATTGGTCCTAAATAAAACACTTGTGGGACCAACTTTGAAATATCGCCAAGAAGTCCAAATAGACGTCCCGAACTAAAGTCCCGTAAGTCTTCGGCCGAGGAGGACGTTTTATTTCTTCAGGTAAGCTGTGTAAATGTGTGCATTAAATATACACTTCCATTAAAGCATTTGTAAAAATCTAAACGTAAACAGAATAGTCCTCTCTTAACGAGAACACACCAAATTTTCTATCTATTGATGCTCGCGATAAATAAAGCAAAAGGTAATCAAGGTAATCAGAACTGGATCTAACTAACTGCTTGGCGTTTAGAGATTGTAGCTTTCGTTCTTCTCCCTTTACCATCTCTAATTGCGGGTATAGTCGTGTGCAATCTGTGCCCGATTACATTAATTTAATATCTGACGAGTAAGGTGATATCAGCCATTTGTAATCTATATATTCACACTAAGTTTGTGTTTGCAATGTTTTCTTCGTCAGCACGGGAGATTGGCAGTGAGTATCCTTTCTTTTTTTGTTTAGATATAGCAATTTCTAACTTTTATTTTACTTTATCATATATAAAACAGGGAGACTTTCCTTATAGTTTAGCTCAGGAAAATCACCTTGTTTCCGATACTACAAATTATGCCAGAGTAAGACTCTAGTACTCTAATCCTCCATTATTTTCTATTTCTTCAGATCTTCGACAGAACGATGGTGTTTTGCATTATCTAATTGTTGCCACTTTCAGTTGGTAACTGTGCTTCCAGGTCTTTTTTGTCAGCAATTGTTATTTTTCCGCCCTGTTCGCTGCATGAAGGGTGGACTTATCCGATTCCGTTTGTGTATGATATTTCAATTTTTAGAGATAATCGGTATCCGGTTATCTATGGAGGTTGGGTAGTTTGTATTCGGAATCGGATTGTCTAGATCTTCGTGAAGTGGTCAGAGTATTCATATGTGGTCGAGCAATTTGGTTTTATCCGCTCTGTCTAAGTCTACTCTGTGCTGTAGAAAACATTTAGCTGAGCATATAAACATGATTGGGAGGGGTGAAATAAGAGGCTTCATGTTTTGTTGTAACATGGGTTTTTTTGTTTTACTTTTCCTAATTAAAGTATTTGCCCATAATGGCATCTTCAAATATAAACATAAATATTTCTAATTTTTATTGTATATCTATATCTATATTATTTTTTTGCTAGGCAGAAGAACCATTGTAAATTATGGAGCCAAATAAATGATTATTATGATTATTATTATTATTAAAAACCATCTCTAATACACAAACTTCCAAAACTAATACACAAAATATTCCTTCCTTAACGAGAAAAGGCAAAATTCCATCGATGCTCTCGATGAAGGAAAGCAAAAATACAGAGCTTTTTGGCCCGTGGCCATGTTCTCACTTTCGTAACTTTATTTGTTGGAATGCTACGATGCTGAAACTTTGGGTACCCTCCTAAGTATCTTTTATGAAAAGATTTATGAAATTTCCAAATTACTGATAAAGGTGGTTTTGAGAAATGACTTTTTAGTCGGAACTAGTAAGAAATTCCTATAGTAATCCTTTATGAAATCAATAATTATTACCTTTTGAACCAATAATCGAAATGACACTTAATACGAAGTTTCGTCACAACAAATACTACAGGCTGACGTCATGAAATTTCATAAATCCCGATGACGTCATACGTTTGTCAGATTTGGCTCGTCATTGCGGCTCAGGAAAAGATTTTGAGGAAAAACCAATGACTTATTACGGAAAGCCTACTCCTTTAACTTTCAGAATCTGCAAACAGATTGGAAAAAGCTTTTTCCAATCAAAAGTTATGGCCTGAAAAATACAACACACTAAAATTCAATGATCGTGAACAACAAAATACTGACGTCCGCAAATATCTCATTGAGCATAATTTAATTTTTCGATATTTGGACTCTCCCTTATTAGTTCTATATGTGTGCCAAATTTTAGGACGTCAGCATGTTTATTCCCCCGTGACAGGAATTTTCGAAAAAGCCTGTGTTAGGTAGGGTTAATACTTTAGGCCAATCGTACATTTTTATCAAGTGTCTATCTATATTCTTGACATATTTCTATAACACACATGTGCATATGTGCTGTTCTTTGGGAGCATATAAAAAATAAAAACTTGCCTTGTTATTTTGATAAACACGCAAGCATGCAACCAGCTTATCTTGCTTCTAGAGTCTTTCCCCTTTTCGTTTCATTTATTACCTTAGTCTTTTTGAAACCTAATCTAGTCCGTTCATGAACCCCTAAACTCAACAAATGAAATTCGTACACAGTCAACACATGCCGTTTAACCAACGTCGCATTGACGCCATAATGACGTTATATGTCACTTCGGACCGAAATCTTAGAACGGACATTTCGAAGAAACATGGTCATACATGGACGCCCTAGATAAGCTGTTGTAGGAACATCCCCATCAACACGTGCTTGGGATGTCTTCAGCAAGACTTCACAGCGATGTCTTGATAAGAATTCTCCCAGTAAGTTAAATTTTGGTCTTGGGCGTTACTACCAGAACAGGATAACCTCGGGACGTTCTCGGGACTGTGTTATCTTGGAAAGTATTCAGAAAGATATTTCTATTGATGTGAATATGAGTGACGATTCTTAATAGAATGCGAAGACAGCATCTGATCAGTTGAGTAAGGGCAAATCTGATGTAAAAGATGCGGAAAATACCTAGTTTCCTCTAAAATCTAAGGTATGTTTGGGCCTATTTTACATTAAAATAGCACTCTCATGATGATAGCTCCAAGGGAAGCAGGCAACTAAAAGCTATATTGTAAATAAAACAAGTTTGGTTTTTCTTCAGGATATTTTAGTGCATGGCATGTTGACACATGATGACAGATTTGATATATTGCATGATTCAATTTGTTACAGTGTATGAGAAATCAGAATACCTTAAAGGATTTCGTAATATAAACAAGAGAAGAATAAAATTATAAAATATTAGAATAAAAAGTATTAATAACGTGAATTATTAATAAAAAAAACATGTTGATAAATGAAGAAATGCGATAACATTAGAAGATACATTACTGAAATATACCGCTGTTAGGTTACTTGAAGCTTCACTTGTAGTCACAGTATCGTATTGTAGTGTGCAAGTTACAGTAATCAAACAAGTAAAACCATGCAGAGCTTCAATCTCGGCATAATATGAAGTCGGAGCATTGATGACGGGGTGCACCCCAGTAATGTTGAATGACAAGGTGGAATTCACAGAAGCGTCAGCATTACGATCTGGTTTCGTTGAATCAATTGCGTATTTGAGTGAGCTATTCGTTACTGACCATGCAATATTTGCATGAACACCTTTTGCAAAACACGTGATGAACTTTGTTTTATACTCCAACGTTGGTTTTAAAGGCGAACCTTAAAAAATGGACAATGTCGATATTCCTAGGGATGGACAATATACACTGAAAGTTCGTATCAAAAAGCAAAACTATTTGGAACTTTTCAAAGACGCAATTCTCTTTTTGTCGAAAAGAGGCTGCATAACACGCTTCCCAAATTTAGTGCACAAAACCAGTTCTGCTCGTGTGAAAATGAAATGTTTTTCAGCTGTACTCCTTAACGTTCTAACTATTATTCAGAGCCAGATATTTAAATTGATACACTGCATTCATTTAAGTTTCTGCCATACTATTACCTTTTTCTTTGGAAACGTCTCGAAATTTATAAATTTACTATAAATTTACTTCATCCATATCGATTTTCCTTCAGAAGAAATGTCCTTGTGCATACTTTGTATGCACATAGACACTTCTTCTGATATGAAAATGAAACTATTTGTGAAGATACTTAAAGCGAATTTAGTTCTTTTAAATCTAATATACCTGTTTTACACCCCAGCAGCTCGATTCTAGCAGCGCATGATTTTAAACACTGTCTGGTCGTAGTTTGTATGCGAACACATCGTGCAAAGATGGGGAAAGGAAATTCTGTTACACTTGTGCCATATCTTGAGTTTGTTCCATTAAAAACCTAACATGTAATAGTAAAAATTAGTGTATTTCGACGTTTGAAGCATTTCACTCGGAACTCATTATCTGAATAATAATTAATAAAAACTTGCCGATGGAGATCCATCATGTGCAAAAAATAAGAAGTTTCAATCTTTATACTCACTTGGAAGATAGAGTTTGTCGGCCTAGCTATATTCATTTTAAGTAAGTAAGGTTTATCATGTCATAGACCTGATGATTTTACTTTATACTCAAATTTGACTTCTCGCATTATTTGTCGAATATACCCAATATATATACCCAATCAGCTTTTTTCAGAACTGAACCTTAGAACATTCCAACAAACGAACAACTCAACGCAATTAAGGCTGAATTCCACATTATGAAGGTGGTATTAGTAGCCCTATGATATTATAGTTGAAATCGATAGAAAATCGTAAAACAAATTTTTGGCACAATTTCAATTTCTGATATGAAGTAATTCTTCAGTTATTAGCCTGCAAATATCTTGAAACGGGGGTAATGTGGCAATGTGCATTTTTATTGCTCATTTAAGTGATTTTTACAACTAACATTTTGTTGATTCTTTCACCAATTGTACTCCAAGATTGAAAGAACACATTCAATAAAATTTGAACAAAATCCTAATACTTACAGAGTCTTAATACACGAAAAACCACAAACTGGGGGGTTAAGGTGGTTTTGACCTATAACTTAGCGCACTTAACTTTTCGTAACAACAGTTTGAATGCAATCAAATAATAATTTTTGCTACTCTACTTTTCAAAGCTGCCGCGTGTAAGGGTGCACATTGTTTATAAATACATTTTTAAAACAAACCTCCGGTTTTGATACAAATGGCCGTATTTCCCGTAGTTATTATTGAAAAATCAAAAACGAGGCATATTCTAACATCAAATTTCATTTGGAATCCGAAAAAAAGATCACCTGTATATATCAAATATGAAAAATAATGGCGCGAAATATTATTGCAGCCTTAATTGCATTGAGAATAGTGATAGCTTCTGTCTTCTAAAATGTTACAATTTTAATCCTCAATTTACCAGGACATCACGGATATCTTTTTTAACATCTTGAGACATCGGTGTAGTGACAGTGGGTTTTCATTACATTCCGTTGTTCTATCCTCGTGTAGCATTATTGTATTTAATTGATAGCTTCTCAAGTAATTTTTCAATATATTTGTAAGATTAGCTAGACGCTGTTGCGGCTAACTGCTGCAATATTTTAAGAATGGTCTTCAAGAATAACGTCATATATCCATCCATATGAAATCTTCAACAACTGATGCTTGGTGTTATGCCAATATGTTTTAAGGGACCGTCAACAACATTCGTATGGAAAGCATGCACATAGACATTTCTTCAGTGAACTAAATGGTACGATTCGCCATACGAAATTTGTGGACGATCCTACAGGTAATGCAGAAAGTCTAGTAATCCAGATACTGGGTAAGCACAAAGATACTTCTTTTGTAGGGAAATGTATATGAATTTACATACGAATTTTGCGAACAGTCCCTTACCTTGATTTGATTGTTAATTCTGTATTCTCTGTCGCTATCCTTGTAACCGTATTTCACTGTATAGCTATAAATACGACCATACGAATGAGCATTTCCTTGTCCCTGAAGAGCAATTCCAGATATTTTGTATACGTAATCTTTAAAGCAAGCTTGAATCCAAACTTTAGAGTCTAAAAACAATTATAATATTTTTCCATAACGATTGTGATAGCTATATATTGTTGTAATGTATGCCATTCACAACAATCTAATACGACTTATGCAATTGTTAACATTACAGGATCATCCGAATGGCTGCTCTTACTAACGTTTACGTTTTTGAAAACTTTGTGATGGCGTCATCGAAAAAAGAATGACGTAAACAAAAAAGAAATCGGCTTAATTGTTTATCTTGGTAAGTTTTATATATGTGCCAAGTTTCATTGGTATTGCTTCGGGTGTTCAAAAGTTGTTGAGCGTGGGTCTACTAGCACATATATTCCGTTTGGTTACTGCATGAAGGCATTAACAAGAAGGAAAACATAACGTACTGATGTTTACTATGCTCTCTTAACTTATTCAGTGCCGCAAGACACTGTGATTTCTAATTATTCTTTGATTTCTGTTATTTCTGAAGCAGAAATCAAACAATGATTCGTAATACCTTACATATTCGGTACTGAATGAGTTAAAAGGCGTTAGTGCCCTGAATCCAAAGCATGCAAAACACTTGTCATAAGGAGACAAAACATAAAATAGTCCAACCACTTAGTTTTTCTATTGGGATAATTAGGTTATTTGGCAGCCAACTAAATGTGTAGAAGTAGCATATTCTGTACAAGCTAGCACTAAGTTTATTACAACATTCACTTGTACCAGCCACACACAGGTACTAAGTTGATTTAATACGGTCATTGTTATTGAGTGATATCAAAAACTGCACTGCTATTGTCCATGCGGGTATCAATCATACAGGAATAGGATATCACTTCCTGCCTAAAAATCATTTTTTTCCAAGTAAAAATAAAATCTGTTGATCCTTGTACTTTTCAACTGATTTGTTGTCAACATCGTGCGATCATAGGATGTAACTAAACATTTTATCATTAACAATATGGACAATGGATACTTTTTTTTATCTCCAAGTGGACACAGACGTCTGTAAGACGTCTATTGGAGGTCGAATTCTAACGTCCGTTAGACGTCGGGAAAGACGTCTTTCCACGACATCGTTTAGAAGTCCTACAGATGTCTGCATTACGATTAGAATACTTATTGTCTTTAAAGGTTTTATATAAGACGTCCATAAGACGCCGTATTTTGGACGAGACGTCTGCGATCATATTCAGATGTCTATTAGACGTCTGAAAAAAGTGTCTTTCAAACACCGGTTTCAAACATCCTATAGACATCGTTTACGAGCTGAAACAGGTTATCTTTAACAGACGTCTACACGACGTCGTGAAGGCGCCTGATAAGAAAACCTTTAGGACGTCTTGAAGATGTCTTACAAACGTCTTACAGAAGTCTTAACTCATATTTCATTCCAAAAGAATGGGAACTAGTGTTTTTATGATTTATTATATTGTGTCATACAATATAAGTAAGTTATATTCGCAAAGTTGATCGAGTTTTACAAAAGCGCAATATTTGCACCAAAATAATGCCTTATATCCCAACGTCCAACGTCGGCAAAAATCTCTACTCAGACCACAAGTAGTTGAAAGCTAAATTATATTTAATGGCACATCAAAACCTGATTATTCTTAATGCTATTCAGACTGGGTCGCGCTCTTTGAGCACGAAGCAAATTTAAACGACCTCTATCTGAGTATCGGTTTATATTTAAAGTTGGAGTCGCTTGACTTTTAGCTTTTAGATAAACCGTACTGGTTTCTGAAAAAAACAAACAACTAGTAAACGTTGGCGCCATTATGGGAATTCTGTCGCGCCACCCTACTCGACGCAATTAAGGCTGCGGTCTGCAAAATAGCCAAAATCGCGAATCCGTAAATACCTCAACTTGACGGTTCT
>JAUCNQ010117763.1:0-10967 GCA_032352715.1 Bougainvillia muscus
CTAAAAAATAATGACGTCAGAATGTTCGTATCAATGTGAGGTATAACTGTGCCAAGTTTTATGTTTTGGGAATGCATTTTTCAAAAGTTATGTCCTCCTCCCCCCCCCCCCCCTAGTCCTGAACAGCCCCAAAATACACTAGGGATAATAGGGTTAACGAAATTGTGTTGTATTGGCCAAAACATGTAAATAAATTGATTTATATTAATAGTCAGCAAGTTTCAAATTCTAAAAATTAAAAATTCTGACGAGTTAAGGTAGTCACGACAGTAATATAGAGACTCAAAGTTAGGGCATTTTGCTCTTTAAAAAATTCCAAGACGGGTAGACGAAAATGGCCCTGGTATCACAAAATGAATTTTCCACTGCGTAGAAATACGAATAAAAGAGTAAGATAGTGCTATACATTCACTGCATTTGCACCTTGCTGTGTCAAGGTGACAATGAGATCGACGTTGACTTCATTAATGAATAAAGGAAACTGATCTTGAAAGACATGTGTATGATAATTTTCTAATTGTACTTAGGCCGAAGATGGAGTAAGAATGCATCCAAACATGCAGCCAAAAAATAATATATAATTTTAATAAAAATATTACAGAATTATTTCCAGTCTATACAGATCCATATCAGGACAGAATATTTACATTCAGTCCGAGTAGGGACACATAGGTGGACTCAGAACATGCCTATTAACCCTATCTATTAACCCTTTTAACCCTGCCGATTATTTTGAATAACTTTTGAAATAATTGCTGGGTAGTCTTCAAACTGTATTACTTTTAATATAAACCTATTTTACATCTTGTGAACAACTATCAGTTGATCAGGATTCTTACTTCAAAAGTAACAGACATGATGACATGATTCTCAATATAGGCTAATTGCGACGTCATTAGCTTAAAAACAACGTCATGGCGAATTTGATTGTACCAAATGCCTTTTTATACGCTACTTAACATTGGCGTAAAGTCTCATCATTGATGCATTAGTGGATCGTGGTATTCATAGAGGTGGCCATTTTTCCATGGTAATGTCACACTTCTACTGGCTATTTATCACATCATTTGCCAAAAAATGACGTCATGCCGAATTTGAACATACCAAATACGTTTTCATATGCTCGGTGTCATGTTGGGGGCATTATGCCTATCCTTCAGATTTTCAGCCTCAGAAAAAGTTCAGGGTTAATAGGGTTAACCTTATAAAGCCTGGGGGAGGGGGTCAATTAGCCCCCGCCCCTGAACTTTTGGAGTGTTTTTTTTTAGCATTTGAAACTTCGTCACTTTTGGTATAAATTTGTTAAACATGTTTTGGCAAAGTTTCGGGGTTATATCATTTAAAAAACAGAATTTATTGGTCATTAGTCAACACCACCTATCATGTTAATTACAGCCAATTCCTTTCACACTTTGGGCAAGGATAACTCCAGTTCTTAATGACCTTAATCAATGAAACTTTGCATATGATTAATTTCGTGTCGTAATATACAGCCATTACGTCACATTCAGGCACCGTTCCCTTGAAAAGTAGTATACGACAAAATGCTGGTATCGCTAAAATCTGATGATGTCATGATAATATTCCTATTGTTTTAGAAACTACATCATAGTTGTATAACCATGCAAAGTTTCAAGTTCTAAAACAAAGTCAATCTTCAGTTAGAAATGGGACTTATATGACCAGGGACCGTGCAGCAGGGGCTAAAGAGGCTATAGACCCCCCCCCCCATCCCACCATATTTTTGTCATTCATAGTGTTTTACTGGCAAGTGCGATTTTAGCCAGTCCAAACCTTCCTCATTCCAAAGTTTTCCGCTCGGCGCCAACTATGAGCCCCCCACCCCAATTCAAAATTACGTTCCGCGGCCTCTGATGCCTCCCCCAGGCTTCATAAGTTGTCAAAAGGGAATTAATAAAAGAATAGCTTATTTTGATTTCGTGCAATTCTTTTTTTTAGATAAAAATGCACCATTACAGGTGAACGTTACAGAATTTCCTACGCCTTTTCATTTAAAAGATAATGGAACTTTTGAAATCTCAGCTAACATGTATCTGCAGAAAGAATTACCTGAAGACGTTTATGTTAAAATAAGCCTTGCGAAGAAAATTGGATTTTGGCTTCGAATTCCATGCTTAGGATGGTAAGTTAATACCCAGCTAACACAGGACCAACATTGTCGTCCTAACGACTATTCGTACGGCCGTCGTTGGGACGTCATTCTTTGAACTGTGTTAGCTTGGCAACAATCTCGATTTCAGAGCCACTTCCCTCTCGGCTATACTGCCAGAAAGAGAGAATGAGCGAAATAGGAAGCATCTATATCTATATCCAGATTTAAGTAAGCAAAGATTTGTGTATATGAAAATAACGGCATTAAAGAAATATCAATGGTATTCTTATATGCACAGAGACGATTCTACTGCAATGTGAATGGAACGATTTGTGATACAAGATTTGTTGACATTCATTAGCAATATTATCTTGTTTTACGTATCATTTTATATTACCGTAAATGCTCTAATAATTATGAAAAATTAATAAAGGCCCCTCTCTAATAAACATCCCAAGCGTTTATTAGATGTATAAACAAAGTAATGTCATGACGCAGTGGCGGATCCAGCACTAGTCACAGTAACACGATGGAGAATATAATTATTTTTAATTCCTAATAACATTATGTATGACGCTGGGTTTTTAGAGACCCAGCGTCATACATAACGTGATTAAAATTAATGACTTTGAGTCTCCGTCCGGCTTTCAGTTTCAGAATTTAATAAACGTCCCCGGCGTTTATTAGAGCATTTACGGTGCCAACGATTCTTATAACTGGACTATGGACGAGAACAATCCCCATTGTTTGTTCCATAATGGAAGCATTCCTTTGAGACGCAGTCTCTGTTTTGGCGAAGATTCACCATCCCCAAGAAGGCAGATGAGAAGATGGAATTTGCACAATTGTCTTTGCCAAATAACACAATTAACGTCGTTCTATCTTTGCTAATAGTCGTCATCGATTTAGGAGTATAACTTAACTGACAATTCCAGCTCTCCGTTCTCTATCTGGTTCTCCATTGCAGTGTGCTATAGTCGAGGTTATTTTTATTATTTCAGTGATTTTGGATTAGACTGCAGTAAAGTACCAGAATTATGCTTATTTCGTCAAATGTGTGAAGATTGTTCATTATGTGCAAAAAACTTAAAAGTCAAGCTACCCAGCAATATAGAAGGACAACTACCAAGATTCGTACCAAGCTTTGTTATTAATGTGAGTAATTTAAAAACAGGGCACAATCCAGCTCTACTCGAACATATAGTACTGCGTGAAAGGTTATGCCACCCTTTAACGAAATCTGAAGAACAGCAGGTTGTTTGTTAAATTGTTAAACATGGTTTTTACATGATTTTGGAACATATTTTACCCTTATAGCAGCACCGGAATGGCGATACTGCTAACTTTGGATAGCAATGCATTCTCCTAAGACATAAGTGAAAAATTAGTTGATATCGTCAAGTACAGTGGCGGATCTAGCCTTAGTCAGAGCATTACGATGGTGTATAATTACTGTTAATTCTTAATTATATTATGTATGACGCTGGGTCTTTAGAGACCCAGCGACATACATAACATATTTAAAAAGTAATGACTTTGAGTACTGCACTTCCTGCTGTGACTAAGTAAAAGCATGTTCTAAGTCCGCCTTTGAAGTATCGCTGTCTTTATTTCTTGTGGATCTTGGATAAACATGCTGTCCATATTTTCAATCTTTGTGAAGAAGTTTTATATTTATCGTGGCTAGCCCCACTAAGCTCCAGGAAACTTATTTCCAGGAGAGGCCACGGATTTAGTGGACGGTCCTGGAGTATTTAATGATCTTCTGAGCGACACAGTTACACAGAAGTGATGGTGCTTTCCTAGATAACTACCTGCTACACCAGATGATCACTTTGTACCATCTACCCAATTTCCCTCATATGGTATGGGTTGATCCGATGAGCAACTTTTTCAGACATGATCCTAAGCATAACAAATCCGATTCTCGCCTCTGACTAGGGCTACATCCGCCACTGAAAATATTAAAAAAAAAAAAGCTCTCCCTGTCTTAACCGGGTTAACTTTAACTGGGTTAACTGGAACCGATAGGAAAATCTTTTTTCAATACAAAATATTCTGTAGTTAGTGGGCATAATTTTGAACTATCTTGCCAGCGCTGTTTGTCTCAAACGTGCCTACAATCCCCCACATAAATCATGAGGCACCCCTTCCCCCAGTGTCAAGGTAATTTTATATTTATGATTTGACTTCTCTTATGATTGACCATCATACCCCATACCAACATTAGTTTTGGGTGGCTTTTCAGAATTGACGAAGGGTTGTATATGCAAGGTAGCAAAATAATGTTTCATGCATTAAAACTGGAGAAACCTTCTAGAACATACAATATAATACCAGTAACTCGAACATTGAATAACTCGAACTTTTGCTACCTCAAACTAATTCCTTCGGTCACTTGAACCTTCTCGGATACTTCCTTGCTTAAATCACTCGTTAATTCGAACCTCGGATAACTCGAACATTCTTTATCTCGAACTATATTTGTCCTATGTTTTTGTCCCCCTACGGCTAATTTCTTCAGATAACTCGAACTTTTTACTCGGGCAAAGGAATCACGAAACACATCGAATATTGAAATTTCAATTTATTTCGTTTTAAGTAATTCTTGATGTAAAACAGACATATATTTGCTCATGACTTTACATGCTGTTACAACCCAGTTTCACAGTGCACTTATTATTTTCAAATCATGAAAAAACTCGAACTTATGTCTTATTTTAGCCAGAATTCAACTTAACGGGAACTTCACTTAATTCGAACATCCGTTAAGTCGAACTGTTTTCGTTGGTCCCTTGGTGGTTCGAGTTACGAGGATTATACTGTATTATTATTGTTTCTTCATAATAAGTACCACCTAACATACATCGACGTCCTTGTGACGTTAATATAACGTTTTATTAGCGTCCCTATTAACGTCCCTACAACCCTGTGTTTTTACACATATATTAGCTGACAGGAAAGACATAGTGTAATTTAGCGATCCAGACCTAGTCAGAGCATGAATGACTAAAAGTTTTAGTTCTTAATAACTTTTTGTATGATAATGGGTCTTTACAGACTGATTGAGGAAAATCATGTTCCCAGTCCATCTCATTTACGTGATCTTTGTCTTGTACTTTATTCTTTATATTTTTAGGGTGATTATTGGGTTCGAATGAAGTTGGTCAATGGCAAAAATAAAGATAATGTTTTGGCCTGCTTTGAAATATATCTGAATTTGAATAGCAATAAAAAATAAATTTTATTTTAACCTTTTATTCCTTTTTTTAATTTTCAAAAATATTTTCGAAATTCACTTTCTGTATTCATTAACCCCATAAAGGCCGGGTCTTTTTTAATTTATAAAGGCCGGAGGGGGGTAGGTGGCAAAAACGACCCCTATTTGATATTTTTATGGATCCTAATATCCTGAAACTTGGCATATATGTTCTTTAAAAACTTAACTGTACACATATAAAGTTAATGGAGCGTGGCTGCAATGACTAGGAGAATGATCTGTATACTCACCTTTACTTAGTGTGACGTAAGGAATGACGTTACCGTGTTACTTAGCTTTATTTCACGATTTCGTCTAAACTGGGCGTAATTGGTACAAAACATGTCTAAGACCTGATCAAATGTAAACCCTGTGTTCTTCTTGTTTTTATTATATTCTTAATTCTTCCCACCCAGCAAACAAAATTTCAAAAATGACATACTCAAGAAGTCCCTACGACGTCGCAACGTAGTAGAGACGTCTTGAGGACGTCAATTTTGGTACGGGGGGGGGGGAGAGAGGGGGGGGGGGCACTAACCCTAGTGCTTAGATTTGATATTCTTCACAAGGATGTAAAAGTTCTAAAATCATCTAATTTTGTAGTTCTCTAAATTCCCCTTAAAATGTTTTTTCCGAACGTTGTCCGGTAATTTGAAACGACGTCACCAATTTCAAAGCTCTTTTAACCTTATAAAGGCTATGGGGGAAGGGCAAAAATGCCCCCCCCCCCAAGCGGGTTTTTTAAATATCTTTTGGTTGCCTGTATTAAATTAGCTGAAATTTCAGAACTTTAAGTATTTTTCTATTAGCTATCAGATAGTTGCAAGAAAAAATTGAAAACAAAATCTCCACCCGTTTTTGACCCCGGGTAGAGAAAATTTGGATTATTATATGTTTAAGAGAATTTTACATCAGGAAGAAGTGAAATTAATCCAAATCTGCTAGATATCTTTCTGAAAATCAAATCAGATTGAAAAAAATCGCATGCGTTCAAAAGTTACAGGGGGAAAGCAGATTTTGGCGAAAATCATGAAAAATGCAGACCATACTAAACGAAAATGCTGACGTCCGCAAAATAGGCAATGCTAACGTCATCAATTTGATTTTTATGCACTCTTAAGTGTTTAAAGAACATCTGTGCCAAGTTTCAGGTGATAAAAACTTATAGAATAGAGGTTAGGGGGAGGGGAGGAAATTTTTCCCACCAGCCTTTATAAGTTGGCATAAAGCCCAGCCTTTATAGGGTTAAGATGTCAATTTTTTACGATGGAAGAAAAAGTAATATTCGAGTTATTATTCCTTACGCCTACGTGTAGCGTGCAAAATATATTTTTAAAATCAATAATGGATTTAGACCTAGTCAGAGCACTAAGACGGAGACTAAAAATAATTCCTTAATAATAGTTAACAAATAACCCAAGTAGCTTTTAAAAGACTAACAATCACACTAGTTAAGCTATTAACCCCGTTTATTTTCATATCTTAAGTTTAGCGGCCATTTTGCTGCCACGTTTTTCGGATATTAAGTTTTATAAGTTTATACACGTTTCCTGAAAATTTCACAATAACTGGATGACGTGGTTTTGAGTTATAACATTTTTGTCACGTCATTTCTGAAAAATTAATTTGTCAATTTTCCTAATTTTTGAATTTTTCTGCATAACTCTAAAGTATTATTGTAATTGTAATTCTTTGAAATATATTTGACCTAATATATATTGCTGACGCTTTTCTGGCTCATTCTGGTCTGTAAATTGTCCGTAAATTGTCTATTATTGTATTTTGCAGATCGGAACGGATAAATTGCACCTGGCCTCAAAAATGCTGACGTCACCAAAAAATGACACTCATTTTGGGCATTTTTTTATTGAAACTGTGCATAATAAGTTTGCCAGAATCATGCCAAGTTTAAAGGTCATAGGACTAGTAAAACTAAAATTATGAGGGGGGGGGACCGAATCCCCATTCGGAATAGGGTTAAAGATTATAGATTTTCTCCCAATTTTATTGAATTGACTATGTAAAAGCTTGTTCTGTATCCACGTACGTAAATCAACAGGAAGTTCATATATGGCACTGAAAAAACATCGTTGGAACCTAAAGACAACCTAAAGATGATGTTATTGGGACGATCACAAAGTGTGGTTTGAAGTTTAAATTCTTGAAAAATTATAATAAGTTAAAAAGTAAGAGTACATCTATGATAAAATTGGTAGGATTTACAATATATCGATTAGGATCCCTGTGTCGAGATTTCACGACCGGTTGAAAATTGTTTCTGTTCGCATGAAGCTGTAATGAGTTGCAAACTGATTTTTTTGCTGAGAGTGCAAGATAGTTGATGGGTTGATCATGCGTGATGACAACTTGAGCATGCGCAATAATGTACGTTTTGATTTCACCGCGGGCAGACCATTTACATGGTAAATCTTACCCCATAACGAAATTTCAATACGGTAGTTCACTCCGTAACGAGATTCATCCCCGTACTGAAATTTAAGTACGGCTTAATCATGTGAACAGAAAGATAGTTTGCACAATATACCGTACGGAAACAGGGGCCCTAATCGAAACTTATCATGTGAACACTGCAATTCAACTTTACATTCAATTTTGCGCATGACTGGTTTATATTACAAATAACGATATTTTGTCTACTGATCAGATTTGCTCCATTTATTTGTTTGATAAACAATCCTCACTTTCTGAAAATCTAACTAGCTGTGAAGGTAATACCGATGAAAGCATCCGGTATACACACAATATTAGTTCGTACCGTTACGTTTTATATTTTGACATAATTCCACCCGACACAATTATTATTCACTTGACATTCAAATGACCTCAAGACGACGTCCTAAGAGAGCCATCATCATACACAAAACCATTAAAATTTAATGAATTTGTGTCTCCATTTTATATCTGTGACTAAGTAAAAGTACGTTGTGTATTTGGCGTGTAAAGTTTCTCCACTTTTACAGTTACTATGTTGATATAAAATATCAGTAGACTTTTAAAGCTATGAAATTTGTACAATTTGAAGACGAACAACAGTCTGAACCATTAGAACTGAGTGTGTCCGGTTTCCTTTGTTATTATTAGAAGCAGATGTGTCCGGATACTTTTTATCCCGACTCAATCGTCTCTATGGTAACAAAACCGAATTTATGCGATAGCTAAAAAATGTTTTATAGCGATCAGATATAAAATTGTTAGTAGTTGTAAATTTTGATTTAGATGCACGGTTAGAAATTTCTGAATTGAATTTTCAATTTTCGTTATGTTTTCAAGTATGTTGAAATTTTTGTTTACATTGGTTCTTACAGCACAGCTTCATGCACTTACTCCTCAAGAGAGATTTACTAAAATGTGTCAAAGTTATTATGTTGATAAACAATTTGCTGTTCTTTGGATTGGTGATGGCGACTACAAAGAAGCATCATTGGAACATCCGTTCAATCCAGATTTGAAAGATGGCTTAGTACGTTCAGATGATAAAACATACATAGCTGTGCAAGTTGCAACTAGTTGGAACACGAATATTGTTTATGATAACAAAGGAACACATGCAGAAGATCTTATTTTACAACGAGCTGGTAATATGTTGGATGCTTACCTGAAAGAAAATAAAGAAGTTGAGAAAGCAAATGTATATTTGTTTACTGCCAACAGCCCCTGCAGTCAATCTTTTGCTGAAGAAAAGGGATGCTCTGGGCATATTCAAAATTGGGTTAAGGCGAATAAAGGAAAACTTCTTAGTTTTAACGTTGCTTGGAATACTGTATATGTTCCGTTAAATAAAATAGATTTCGAACAACAATACTTAAATACACTACGAAGTTTAGGAGACAGTGGTTTGGTACATTATGAACACAAAAATGGAAAGTTTTGCGAAGGACCTAATAATGATGGCACCGTTAGTAACAAGTGGTTTCAAAAGAAACTGTTTGAATGTATTAAAGAAAAACGAAATATGAAAACTACATATGGTTGTAAAGAACACGATCAACTCCTCACTGATATTATGAAATTTATAAATCTTATGACATGGTTTTGTGCTTCAAGAAATAAAGAAGAATATAAAGATTACTTACCAGACCACAACAGACCAGAATTAACAGCAGCAAAAGACCGTTGTTGTTGGATGGTTATAATGAATCATCATCTAAAAAAGAAACTAAATGAACAATTAAAAAAGCCAATATTTACATGTCTTTCAAATGCACAAGTTGATGACATAGGACCAGCGTTGGATCCTTCAATTCCAAATAATGTACAAGCAAGTATACGAGATGCAAATATCAGGGGAAAAATGAATGAATTTTGTTTTGAATAATTTTGATCTTGTACACGACTATAAGGCTATAACACTACATAAAAGTAATGTGGCACTGCATAAAAAGTTATGTTATCGTAAATAATTTTATCAACCATTTGCTTAAATCTATAGTTTTATTCCATATTCATGAAGGTGTAGGATAACATCTTTAATGTGATAATTTAAAATTCGCCATTTGGCAATTAATAATCATTGTTTTAATTTCGTCTCACTTTATTTTATTTATTATCTTTAATGTAAATTATCATTTGAAATGCAGGTGTGGCGTGAACGTTGTTAAGACGTTGTAAAATAGATCAGTGGCGGATCCAGCCCTAGTCAGAACAGCACGATAAAGAACTAAGCGTTTTAATTCTTAATAGCTTTTGTATGATAATGGGTCTTTAAAGACCCATTATCATACAAAAGCAATTAAAAATTAATGAGTTTTAGCATGCTTTGGATCTCCATTCTACTGCTTTGACTAGGTAAAAGCATGTTCTGAGTCCGCCTCTGTAGATACTGCAAGACACTAAATCCTTTTTAATATAAAGATATTCAATTACATTCCATTATCATTTAGAAGAAGTGTCTTTGTGCATACCTGGTATGCACAATGACACTTCTTCTGAGATAAAAATGCAACGATTGATGAATCTTTGTTAATAACTCATTAATATTTAATACTATGTAAAAGATCCTAGACAAATATTTTCTAACGTTTGTGTACTTTGTAATAGAAACGATGCGTTACAACAACAATACGTTGTCACCTCCATAACACGCTTAACTTCTTTTTTAAGTTGATTCAAAACACGGTTTCCTTTCAGCTTTAATATCACCTTGAAAGATCATTGTAGATTCTGCGTTTTGAGTTGCGACTCTCTCGTGGTGTCTGCAACTAGCCCCTGACGCACCTTATCACTCAATCCTCTAAGCCACTAATACGCTAATAAGCACCAAAACGGACGTTATGCCTAATCAAGTTTCTTCAAAATCTCAACATAATTAATCTATATTGAGAAAAGTTTGACAGTAAGGTATTCTAGTTCTAATAGGTTCTAATTTGACATTGCGCAAACAGAGTTTAAATAATTCGACAAAAAGCCAGAAAAACAAAGTGTGTCTATTATAAATTTTAGCCATCATTGTATATATCGAGATAAAAATGAAAATAGAAGGTCTTTTGGGATAGATAGATTGATAGATAGATAGATAGATAGATAGATAGATAGATAGATAGATAGATAGATAGATAGATAGATAGATAGATAGAT
>JAUCNQ010117774.1:0-10967 GCA_032352715.1 Bougainvillia muscus
GATTGCTTCGTGCATTTTGGAATGTCTCCTATAATTATCGTATCTTCTTAATAAAGCTACGCCTGGTTACTTTGCTGACTGGTCTTAGCTCTATTAGACATAGGAAAATTTAATAGTTATTTTTACATAATATGATTTTGTTCTATTGTAAATTTTTTTACTATAATAAAGCTTATCAATTCAATTCAAGCATGATTATTAACGAGACTCCAAATCATAGATTTATAGCATTATACCACGAAGTAATTTTATTGACATATCTTTACAAAAAATGCCATTTTATTGATTCTTTATATTGCGCTATCGAAACATATTCCGGTCTGTAAAATTATCACACCTTGAATATATGTTAGAATAATCAAAAGGTTGTTAATAACTCATTAAAATCGAGTTATTCGCCAAATGTGGTTGATCGACTTGCATGAGAAGGTGCCTCTACACAATATAGCTTGTAAAAAGATATTCTGGTCTGTACATTATGACGTAGAAGATTCCGTATTAGAGAAACCTATTATGGGGATCGCACCCTTAGAATTTGCCTTATACTAGAAACTAGCTCTGTGTCAAATGTCATGCTTTCAAGACAAAGTTCACGATGGTTTCACAAATAGCCTAGAATATGCATCTAATACTATTGCAATTAGTGAGGATCGAACTCAGACCAGCTACACCTTCCTGCATGTAGAGCAAAGTGCTAGCCAACTACCGTAAAGGTTAGCGTTGGGAGAGCCACTTTGTCGACATGGTGAAGTGATTAAATACTCGGTTTGTCATTTCACATGTCAGAGTTTGGAAGCGAACTCGCTTCACTGTAATTTTCTACTAGGCCAGAATAAGGAGGATATTCCTCACACCAATTTCACCTTACTGGCTGTGGAGCAAAGTGCTAACCAAATGCCATAAAATATAATTCATTTTCATCTAACCTTTTTATGTTTGCTATATATTATGCTCATGTATCTCATTACATCTTAAAAATCTAGTCGTTCCTTAACTTTACTTTACTGTGAAAGAAAAAATCATGTGTTTCATTTTGAGGAACTTATGCAATATATTTTGGTAACCTTAGCCTTTATATGTTATGAGAAGAATATTATAAATGATTTACATCAATATTGAAAATGAACAGCTTATTTTGAAAATAAGTTGTATTTATTCATTTTAAGAAGTAATGAAAGTGAATATAACTCATACACAAAAACCGTAATAATTTTCATATTGAAGTCTGTTTAATTGAAAATGGATCTATTACACTACTTGAAAATCCAGTTTTACAATAATACAACGTGCATACGTTAATTCGTAATAGCGAGACATCAAAAGTATAATAATATGTCTGATATTAACAAAATACTTATATTATTCCCGTCCAACTCTCTTGTTATTGAAATCAATTGTTAGTCAAATAGTTTGTCAGCTACGAAAAAGTTCTTTAAATCTGTTTATATGTTGGTGGTCTATGCTGTTTTCCTTGTGAGGAGTCATATAAACTTAACAATAAACTTCGGAAAAAAATTTGACATTAGAAATAGATTGGTGATTTCTTTGTTCAAATTGGTATCATTCAAAATTTGTGCATTTCGGGTTAAATTAGAAATGAGAAAATAGAACGCCTCTAAAGAGGTTTTTCTAACCTAAACTTCCTCATCAACGCACAATCTAAAGAATTTGAATACTAAAATAAATAAAATGACATAAAAGGGGAGCCTTGTCTGACTATTCAAACTATTGAGAGAGAAGGAAATGTCCTTTTAGTATTCTCATTTCATATTATACGCAAATGACATCATCACTTTTCTTGCCGATTGAACAAATTTTGAATGATACCAATTAGAACAAAGACGTCACTTTTATTATCACGTTATATACCAGTTTTTTTAAGCCTCTACACTTCAATACTGTTTTAAAATCATTGAAGTTGAGACGCTGTATAAACACATTTTCAATATACCCATATAATTACGATCTCCATTTATTACTGCAAATTGAACTATCGTGTGTTTAGTAGATTAAAATCTTTAATATACAAGAAGAGTTTCAGTGAATCCTCTTTTCGATTGCCGTATAACAGGGTGATGAATTGCTGAAACGGAGCGCCAAACCTGCGTGAACTAACTGTACAGAGACAGTGATATGTGAAAATATATTTCGGAAATATACGAATCGGCATAAACCGCATGAAGTCGTAATAATGGTATACAAATGTCATCTCTTTGAATATGTGAGATACCATGCCTTCAATCGAAACTCTTCACTAAAATAAATTTCTATACTTCAAGTTATAAATAAGAATAATATATGAACAAACTATAACCGTTTCTCATTCTTAACATGTAGAAAGGTATATTAGCCATTATTATTGACAGCAATTCTCTGTAAAGTTAATCAGCAGTTGATGTATTCAGCTACTTTTAAAATCACGAAATATTACCGTTAGAATTTATCAGAATTGTGAATTTGTTAACCTGTCCTTAGTGTTTTTTATTCTTCTTGATCTTGAAGCAATAAAACATTTCACATCTGATTAAGTATAATATCTTCTTGCTGACTAACTGTATAATCACCTCGTTTAAAACTACGCTTTTTAAAGAATCGTGTTATTTGTCAATGCGGAACTCCAATAGATGACATTAAATTGCGTTTTTGCATTTTGGACTGCCTCCTATAATTTATCATGTAAGAGTTGCGTCTGGTTATATTGAACATACTAATGACCAGCCTGGGCTCTACTAGTTAGGAAAAAACACTTTTAATTCATATAACATGACATATATATGTTGTAACTTATTGTTCATAAAATAAAGCTTATCAATTAATCAATCAGGAGTTTGTTGAGGTTCGTTCTGGATTTTTCTCTTTAATTCTTTTAAGTAGCATTGCTATTGGAATGAAACTTTTTCCATTAATCAAATCAGTGCATGTAGAAATATTTTTCATCCCAGAGTTTTTAATTTTGTGTTTTCGAAATTACTGGCTAAAACATCCAATTGCAAACGGTTTTAGTTAATTTGTTGTTTGCTGTTTACCTCTATAACAGCGGCGGAAAGTGCAAAAATGCCCCACCCGTACTTCCAATTTGAAAATAATTTTTTTTTTGATTAGCTTATATTTTGGTGCTTTCTGTACCTTTTTATTGAAAAATATTTCGCCCATCAGAAAGAGGTAACCCGAAGGTATTTTTTAAAACAACTTAATTATAATAAGATGTTACAAAAAAACATCTGCTATCTGTGTATATAGAAAATGTATCTATAGCAACTCAGTTTTCTAAGTCCTCTATGTTCACAAAGTCTACATGAAGACTTTCTATAGGCGAAATGAACTGTCATGGCTTCTGTAATTGGTTAAATTTTTCCGACGGAAAATCACAGAAGCCATAATAGTTCATTTCGCCCGCAACGATTGTCCTATGTTCGCAAAGTCATTGTCTTAAGCTGTTCTTATCTTCCATAAAAAAATTATAGGTTCAACTGAAAATAGAGTAAACAAGCCTATAGCCATAAGCCATTGCATATAAACCTCCCTAGTTTCAATGAATAACTGAGTTACACTGTTAAAAACAAGCAGCAAAACGTAACAGCAAGAAAGTAAAACAATTATAACTTTACTGCGTTGTACATTTTGCCTTGATTGATTATTTATAACACTGTTTTTATTATGTCTTCTCAGGAAAAGAATTAACTTACAACCATAAAACAATGAAATTAATATCGGTAAGGATGTACAAATTGCCCAAACCAGATGATGCAAAAAGAACCAATACCTTTCAACCAATACATAAAAGATTGTCAGAATGGTTGATACCAACCAAAGTGGCATGACAGTGTATAAAATAATTGCTCTTGTTGTTTTAATTTTTGTTATCTCCATACGTGTAACAGCTTTATGTCTTGAATAGCTTATAGCAAATACTGTCATTACATTGATCATTGAACTATAGCTAAGTAAGAATCCATAATCATTAAACAGGATATTACAAGAGTCATAAAAATGATGTATTTGCTTCGTCAATTCCGACACTATCCCAACAATGTTACCAACATTACTTGATATTAAAACACGATTTAAATTATTTTGAAATAAATCGTTCTTTCGTATTGTTGTTAGTATGCAATATGTATTGATTACAAATGTTATCGACAAAAGTATTATATATGTTATTATAGCATTTTTATCAGCATAGAAAATTTCCTCAACAGTGCCATTCTTAGTGCATGTTTTATTCACTAATGTTGTAGATATATTTTGTATCATAGCGCAATAAGATATTTATCCAGTAAAAGTATTACATCCCAGTGGAATCAGTATGAACTGTCTAAAAAACATATCTAGAATCTGAAAATCAGGAAAGAAAACAGATTAGGCAATACCAGCAGTTGACTGAGTTTTACAACGAAACGTCAGAAATCGAGATTAAGTATTTGCGCAGATAATGCTTCTTAATTGAAAGTAAAAACCATTATATTTACAAATACATCTGAAATAAATAAGTAATGCAGATATACTAATGAAGACTTATACTAAGTTTTACTAAATCAAACCTACGAAATAACAGAACCAGTATAACAAACTATCAAGTAGATATACTCTACAAACAAGCTAATAATACAATTCTAATCAAATAAGAATGAATCTTTCCATGTAAGAAGCACAAAACACTACCTACTTGTGTACTTGTGTGAGGTGCTACCGACATACTTCATACAAAGCAGTGGAGCGCTACCAACCACTACTTTCATTAGTTGTTCTTACATAAACTAACAAGGTATCGACTAACAATCGATAAAAAATGGAAAAAATCCCCACAACTTTGAAGTCAGAACCAGTGGCGCATCCAGCCCTAGTCAGAGCATTACGATGGAGCACAATTAGTTTTAATTCTTAATAACTTTAGGTCCCATTGTATTACATAAAGTAATTAAAATTAGTGACTTTGAGTAACTCTCTTACTGCGGTGACTAAGCAAAAGCATGTTCTGAGTCCGCCTCTGAGAACATCGATTAGGTTAGATATAATGGTAGAGCTATCATGAGAATAATTAGATTACTAATAAGTAGGAACAATTAATAGTAAAAAAAGATAAGTTTCAGATATATGGAATTAGGCATAAATGGTGTATATAATCAGACTTATAAGGGAAAGCTCAGTCTAACTCAATCTCTTAATTTTGCAGATGCATGAATAACAACAACTACGTGATTATTGATGTTGAATAATTAAGCAAACATCTTTATAGGAAATCAATTCACTTTTAATGCAGAATAAACATATGCACGAGTTTCCAAATTTGCTAAACTATAATCGGTAATGGAGAGGTGGGGCTTTTTGTCCCCCTACCCCCCCTCTGGTATTTTTATTATAACGTTTTTTATGGTACAGCTACTGTCTTGTAGTTTTGTGACTTTTAGTTTCTATCTATTTGATGCATTTCCTGAAAATTGCATAAAAACATATGTCTCTGTTCAGGTTTTAGAGGGCTTTTGTCAAGACGCTTGTTGTCAATTTATTCAATTTTTGATAATTTAATAATTATGACATCTTTTTAGTCGAATAATATACCTTTCTTTTAGGTTCTTTTAGGTATATTCTATCTCTCTTTGGAATCAATCAAACAAATTAGCATGTCATTATGATATGTGACATATATAATCACCGATGACGTCATTGTGACGTCAAAACAATGACGTCATTATTGTTAGTAATATTACTTTGCTAAATTGACAATTTTTTATTTCAATTTGACATAAATATTGATGACGTCATCAAACTTTGATGACGTAACAACAGAAGAATGACGCATAGCCAAACATTATTAAGTCGCTTGTATTCAAGTATCCTAAGTTTTAACTTTAAGTTTTAACAAAAAATTATATAAATTAAATGCTCAGTGTAGTTAAGGTCCATCTCCTTGCAGGCGGGGATACGGTTAAAATAGTATATTTTTTAGTTAACACTGGGTCTAAATGTTCTTTCCACGCGGTCTACTCGCTCTCGGGGTTTTCTTCAACATCGGAGTTTTCTTTCGCCAATCGACATATTACTAGCAATAATGGATGTAAAAGTTTTATGAAAACTCGTTAATAGGATCAATATTTGTTGTCGCTTGATAAAAAGATTGTTTTAAGTAATAAGATTTAAAGCGTTTTTGTTTCTGTGTACCATCTAATTTTGTCTGTAAAATAAACGAAATGATCAAACATTTCAAATGTAAACAGCAACCGCGCACAACATGAAAAACTTTTTTGAAGACACGAAAGTACGAAGGTAAATTTCGACAAAAAATTGTACTAAAATCACGAATTATATTTTGAAATTGGAATGGAAATGGTTGGTACAAACAATCAACAACCCGTAGGTTAATGATCTAGGACGATAAATGAAATTTGCACCTGAACAACAACAATCTTCTCACTTTGGTTGGCATATTTTTTGGATAGTTTTGAGCAAGAAAAATGCTCAAAAGGTATGATTTTTATGCGTTTTTTTAGTTTCTTGAGCAGAGACATTATGCATACTATTAACAGGTTGTGTTTTCTTACATATTTTAAGGCTTATTTATTCAGAACGTTCAAAAATATATTTTTGATTTTTCCACCGACTTGACATTCTGTATTTAGCGGCCGCCAAACGATGTTCACTTTCGAGGGGATTCCTTTAAGCATGCTTTGAATCTCCATTTTAAAAGCAAGTTTTGAGTCGGCCAATCTTACATTGCACTAAATTTCATTAACTTCTAATTAAAATCCAGGGTCAACTAATTCCATTTATTATACAATACTTTTATTAGTTTTTTGTCAACATTTGTAATTAATATATTTTTAGTATTTCCTTCAAGATATTTTAATTCCTATATTAACCTTTAGCCGCTGAATAATGTTTTCTAACTCTGCTTTCTAAATGAAATTTCCTAATTGAAGGTGTCGGTCAGAAAAAAATTAGTAATTTTCAACCAGTGAAACCATGTTTAAGACCAGTTCGTAAATTAGATTACCGGACAAATTTGACCGAAAATAGCGTTTTCTGATATTTTGACCCCTTGTGAAAAGCATCATTTATTCAACTAAAGCTTCCCAATGCTTCGTAAATGAAATTCACCAATTAATGGCATCTGTCAAAGAAAATCAGAAATTCTCATCCAGTGGAAACATGTTTATATGTTCCACAATTTGACTTTGAAATTATTATAATAAATAATAGCAATACCAATAAGATATGTTTAGCTTTGAAGCTCTCCTTGGTGAAAATTCACAGAGATAAAGCTATTTAGCACAAAAATAAAAAATTAATTAAATCAAATTGTTAAAAATGACAGGTGTGATACTGCGATATTGCTGATTTGGTCATTTTCTTGTTGGTAGTGGAACATCAGCTAGATAACTATCTGGTTAACAGACCAAATCTCTCCAAATATTCAAGATTATTTTCAGTGGCTAGCTAGGTAGCTAGAGCTAGCTGCTAGCTACCTTTATATGTGGTGAGAGCAGAGTTGGAGAGTGAGAGGATCACTAAGGATAGGTCACTCTCTGACTTTGCTCTCACCACACAAGATATTTCTTCTAAGTTGCTGTTGCAACGTCCCGATCTTAACAAATTGTGAGAAGGTTTCCCAGTGACAATTGTAACCATTCCAAGAACAGAATACAAAAAAACTTTCGAACAGGTTCAACCATCTTCTTTCAGGTCCATATCGGAATGTCACGCTTCGTAATATTCCGGTGTAAAACTACAGACTAGTTTGTAACCCGATATTTGCAGCGCTTGGTCTTTTCAGTCCGAGGTCCGGTTTTATAAGGCCCGGAGTCCAGGTACGGGTTTCGCTAAGTGGATTATTCCAGTTAAAACCGCTGTAAAAACACGTACAACGCGGAAAAACTTATAAATTGCGGGAATAGACGTTTTGCGTAAACGAATCACAACGATTTTAAACACTGTATCAACTGCGTTGCTACCGTAAAAAACTGAGTTCAACTTTACAAGACGATTAATTAAAGCTATCAAATAATCAACATGATAGAGATTGATTTCAAAAGATACTACATCAGCAGTTATTCAGACAAAAGTTAGGCGCACAATAGACTTGATTAGCGAAAGCGTGAAACCTTATGATAGAAAAGGTACCTTCAACACGTTTTTCCCATTTGTTATACCGTCAATCACATAGCCTTCCATTGCATGCTTTCTATTGTATTTGTACTATATTTTCTATTGTATTCGGTATTTCAATGAATTCTTTATATTTTGCACATTTCTATATGTAGACATTGTGGGATCACAAAGTAATGGATACTGGCGATCATGTCTCCCCCGTGGGTACTGTATGTTTTTAAATCGGTTTTAAGTCTTTTTAGGTTACGAAATCTAGAGACTAAGAAACAACGTCTCAAATACGTTTTAAACAGACGTACTTTATAATATTTCACCTACAACTGGTCAAACAATATGTAGACATTTTTATCCGGACCACTGTCGAATTGCTGCAACTCGGTTTACAAAGTAGGACATTATAACAGTTAAAAGCCTGTCTGTCAAACTTTGTCTGACGAAATCTCTCAATTAAGGCTAGTTATCCAGCAATGTTAAAAAAACGATTTTGGGTATTGTCAAAATAGGCCACGGTTTATTGGATGAAATACTTGGAGGGGGGAGGGGTGTCGAGCAACGCACAAGTTATTCTAAACAACTCGAAGAAATTTCTCCAAATTTTCACCGTTTACCGAAAAAGCATATAGCTACAGACTAGTATCCAATCAAAATAAAAAAATGTGACCCCGCCAATTATGAAGTCATAACACCTAATATTATAACATTTTTCTATTAACCATTGTTTTCAAATGGCTCAACTTTATTCCGAATATTACCGCAGTATAACACATTAACAAAGGATGTAAAATTTATTTCAAAGTTGGATATATGTACTTTAGTTATTATTTGAACAAAAGTTAACAAAACTATTTTATATTTTGCTCCTCTGCAAAATGTCAATACGACCAAAACGAAATCCAACCTATTGATATTTTAAAATGGTTATATAACTATTTTATCCTCTGTTCATTACAATCAGATAATCAAGATTTAGTTTTACAATCATCGCTTCATCATTACTAGATATTAATAGTGTACTTATCTATGCAGTCACAACACATGTTGTTCAGAAAATAAAAATAATATAAAATTGGTGTAAAACAAAGACTTTGCTCCACTTGTTTTCAGTATTTTTTTGGAAAACAGAAGTCACAAAGTGATAGTAACATACTAATAACATTGGGAAAAGTCACATTTAGCCAATCTGTTTACAATTTGCACCGTGTTTCATTTCTCAACTCACAAATCTCCAACAAGTTAGATTAATTAGAACTTCCATGCTCCAAAAACATACCTATTTCAAAAACCTGACAAATACATTTTGTATTTTACTAACTTCGATCTCAGGTTGATGTTTCTGAAACTGCAAGAAGGCGAGACGAAAATCACTATGCTCTCGCAGTATCACTGAACATAGGGGAACTTTTCCTCATGTTTAGTGTGGCCCTTGAGCGCAAAACCATTATTTTTAAACGTTATTTTTGAGATTAAAATTCTATTTTGTTTGTTTTAAATGTATTTCATTTCCGTATTGTTTTCATTTTAACATTCAATACATTTCTTCGTTTGTTGTGGTTTAAATTATTTTTCTTTCACTTTTATAAAATTTAATTAACTTTAATTAATCGTTAAAATTCTTTTAAAAATATCAAAAAGTAGACTTGGCCCTTGAATACCATTCAGTTACCAGGTCCTTATTAAAAATATTAAGCTATAAAGAATTTGTTTTTTAACTTGAAAAATAACTTTTTATTTGCGAAAAGGCGAGATGACCAATGGAATTTGGATCTCGCCTTCTCGCAATAAGGAAACTGCCCTTTGAAAAAGGTTCACAATGGGAACCAAATATGGATCATATGGCATTAATCTGGTACAAGTCACGATTATGTATCAGTGGAGTTCACTGATACACAATCATGACTAATACATATTTACAACTCTGTCTCTTCACTGATACACAATCGTGACAATCCTAAAGTATGATACAATGTATACAAATGTATACAAATGTTGCAAATGCATACGACTGCATACAAATGTTGCAAATGTTGCAAACTGTCATCCACTGATACACTCTCGTGACAATTATCGTTCACTGATACACTATTGTGACAATTATCGTTCATTGATACACTATCGTGATAATTATCGTTCACTGATACACTATCGTGACAATTATCGTTCCTCGAAACGCTATCGTGACAATTATTGTAAGTTGTCTTAACCCTATAACCCTAACCCCCATAATGGTCCGCGGCATGTTTGACCCCCTGTAACTTCTGTTATAGTGATGGTTTCGATGTGTACCTTTGCTACATTCAACATATGCCTATATTACGTTATCTCAGAAAATTTCATTCTTATACCATCAGTGGTTAAGAAATTACTTGCTATTGTTGAAAAACCACCTCACTTTTTAGTGCACTACTCCCTCTGAAATTTCTTAACCTTGTAATTGCTGTATTTCGTTCAATATTTAAGATATAAGCTTGAAACTTTGCACATGAGCATCTGTTTACCTAACCTTTATTTTGAGTTCAGAACTTTTTCCATTTCCGGAAAATTTTCCCTCTAAATTTTGGGTCCGAATTTAAACATAGTGATTTTACTCAATTTTCTACATCTTTATGACGTCATCGGCGACATGACGACGTCTTTCATAATTTATTTTTTACGTCACATGACTCCTTATGTGATGGTGAACATTTTTGCCTAGTTTTATGTTCTGAAAGTTATTGGTTCTAAAGTTACTAGGTGGGGTCCATACTGTCCCTCCAGGCTTTAAGAGTGTAAAAAAGCCCGGGCTTAATAGGGTTAACCCTATTTTACCCGGGGGGGGGGGCGGATTCCGCCATAGTAGCCGTATTTTTCGAATATTTTTTTTT
>JAUCNQ010117785.1:0-10966 GCA_032352715.1 Bougainvillia muscus
TATAATTAAAATTAATGACTTTGAGTACTCCACTTATTGCTGTGACTAAGTAAAAGCATGTTCTAAATCCGCCTCTGCCACAGTTCGCTGTGATAACCAATCATTGTTTGATTTCTGCTTCTTCCATAGCAGAAATCAAACAGATCCACTGCACAAAATCCAGCCGTATCCGGACATTTATACAGTCCGTCTACTCCCGTATTCAGTCCGTATTCGTCGGTATTAAGACAGAATGCTCGCATTCCGTCTTAATACCGCCGAATACGGACTGAAAAAAAGTCCGGATACAGTTGGATTTTGTGCAGTGCTTGTAATCACTTACATCTTGGGCACTGATTGAGTTAATCATAAACTTCTACAAACTTATCTTTAGGTGGATAAGAGACATTGGCCTATGGTTGTTTCAGTTGAACAGACTTATAATTCGACATTCGCAAATGCAATGACAGCTTGGGCAGAACCACACTTAAACCGTATCTGTGCTAGAGAATTACAAAACTTTGATGGACCACATCGTGGTATAAAATTGGTAAGAAATGTCTTGTTGCTGCCAGAAAGACACACGATACTTACGTAACGTCATTATGACGACAGTGGCTTTATTTAGACGGCAAGTGACGTATTAGTGGTATTTGGTAATAGATGATTTACAATTCTTATCACTAACATAATAAATATTCCCAGCTGGTACACAACGCTAAAACAACGTTGTAACAACGTTATTACAATGTTTTAACGTTGTAATAACGTTGCTACAACGTTGTTTTAACGTTGTGTGTCAGCTGGGTTAGCAGAATCTGATCTCACTGCATAAATATCGGGATAATCCGATTCCGATTAAATCCATTTATTGACATTTAGAGCTGTTCGTTTGTTTTACTTTAGCATTGGCTTGCACTTGAGAATGCGCATTTACCTGTTATATCTGAAAGTTTTATGGTCCATTTCCCTAAGATGGAATATGCTCCTGGTGAGAGTATCCCACCATCTTGTCAAGTAAGTTAGAAATATACTATATGAAGATCGGGACAATCTGTTTCGGATTACATATCAATATGATTATTTGACATGTAGAGAAAATCTGGAACAAATTTTCTCTAAATGTCAAATAATCATATCAATGTAATCCGAAATAAGTATTCCCGATTTTCATGCAGTGTTATTTTTCTTTTATTTCAAGTTACAGTAAATCCTCTATCCTCGTTTATTAAATTTCGAAGATTTTAAGGGGGTGTTCATTGGAGGGAGAAATTTGCAAAATAGGTCTCTTGCCGCATGCAGAATACGGGTTATTTGACAAATTTTGATAAAGCAAATTTTGTCTAACTGATTTCTACACCCTACACTCACGTAAAATAGGCCATATAACGATTTTTCTAATAAACACCCCTTTCTGGTGGTGGGGGGGGGGGGAGTTTATTAGAGGGAGGCGTTAAAAAAGGGAGGCATTTATAAACATTTTTGGTTTTTAGAGGGGCGTTTATTAGAGGGGGAGTTTATTAGAGGGGGCGTTTAAAAGAGGGAGGGCGTTTATTGGAGGATTTACCGTTTTAAGAATTTATCAGTACATTAGTTTCTATTAGTTTCACATCATGGGCAGACACAACACAGGTTTTTATTTATAGTCACAACATTAAAATGGAGACTCAAAGTCACCAAACCTTTAAGGCATATAAGTATGCGGATTAGAAAATGGTCATACACGCTTTAACAATCCTGCAGCATTTGCGATTGTGATTGTTTGAGTATGTATGACCATTCAAAGATATCATGCACTGAAGGGTTAGACTGTAATTGCTTCATGGTGCAGATGGGTCTCTAAAGACACATTATAATACATAAACCTATAAAGAATTAAAGCTTCTAATGCTCCTTCGTGATGCTCTAGGTAAGGCTAGATCCACCAATGAGGTAGATAGCCTTTGAAAACTTTCAAAACCAAGAATTATGCCTTTAAGTTTTTTTAGACACTTTGAATACATACTATGCATTTCTATTCGAGTCAATAAAATGGAAGTCAAACGTTATTAATATTTGTTAATTTAACAAATGATCATTAGCCTTTTTAATATTAATTAATTCCAGTCTCTCCATCTTGGTGTCGTAATTAGCACTTACTGCACAAAAAATTATGCTTTTCTTTAAAAAAAAACCCTGCAGAGATCTGGAGTAAAAATCCAGATCCAGTGGCGGATCCAGCCCTAGTCAGAACAACACGATGAAGTGCTAAACGTTTTAATTCTTAATAGCTTTTGTATGATAATGGGTCTTTAAAGACCCATTATCATGCAAAAGCAATTACAAATTAATGAGTTTGAGCATGCTTTTAATCTCCATTCTATTGCCTTGACTAGGTAAAACCGTGTCCTGAGTTCGCCTCTGAGATCTCAGCATGTTTTTTGATAAAATCCCTAAAGGATAACTTTTCATGCAGTGCTAGTATCAATCTCACTGCGCAAAATCCAGCTGTATCCGGACCTTTATATAGTCCGTCTACTCCTGTATTCAGTCCGTATACGTCGGTATTAAGACAGAATGCTAGCATTCTGTCTTAATACGGATGAATACGGACTGAAAAAAAGTCCGGATACAGTTGGATTTCGTGCAGTGTCTATTAATGCCTAAAGAAAATAAACTTTATCTCTTTTAGGTTGTACCATTCAATTTTGGTTTCCCATCATTAGAAAATCCAACAGTCATTGTTTCAGGTGTAACTTATGCTCATCACGTGACGAATATGATGGTTGGTCGAATGGAGAAAATGTTAGAAGATGGTGAAATGGATAAGTTACGAAGAATGCTTGGTAAGAACTGAATTTGTTGCACCTTTTATTACTCTTTAAATACCTAGTGTACACGAAATGGTCACACACGCTTTAATAATAGCTATAGCATGTTTGTCTATTTTGGATACTCACTGCACAAAATCCAACTGTATTCGGACTTTTTTTCAGTCCGTGTTCGTCCGTATTAAGACAGAATGAATACGGGAGTAGACGGACTGTATAAAGGTCCGGATACAGTTTGATTTTGTGCAGCGACTAGGCCTTAAAGGGTTAGGGACCGTCTCAAAAATTCGCTTAAATTCGCTTAAATTCGCTTCACAATTCGCTTCATTTGCACCTTAGATGTAGTGTTATTGTAACACGTAAGTGTTACAATAACACTTCATCTGAGGTGAAAATTATTAGGAATGAAGCGAATTGTGAAGCGAATTTAAGCGAATTTTTAAGACGGTCCCGGCCGGACGGTTATATAGTCTGACACAAAATTCGTATGGAGATTTATATCAATTTTAATTCAGACGAAGTTTTATTGGCGCCTGTTATATTATAAAAATGTTACGGATTACGATATGAATTTTGTGGACGGTTCCTAGACAAAAGTAGTAACGACTCCATGAGAGTCAGAATAATTGCATACGATTTATTATGTACAATGACACTTCTTCTCAGAGGGAATTGAAGTATTATAAGTAATATTAAACGTTCTAGAAATGCGTAAAGAGATTGAAGAAGCAATGAAAGAGAATCGAGAAGATAAACTAGACGAAAAAGATGATAGTCACGAGGAGATGAAAAAGTATATGGAAGGAATGAGTCGTTTCTCTGTTAATGATATTGTCGTATGGATAGAGGTACAAATAATGTTTTATCAATATGGGTCTTTCTCCAATAATTTCTATAAATTTGTTCCATTAGCTGTTTCATTTTGCTATCAGAAGTATTTTTTATCATAACATAATAAATTTTACAAATTTTGCAGTAATAAGTAAAAAGTAAATTAATTTACAAGTGTCATCGTGCATGCTAAAGTACTAAAGTATGCACAATGGCACTTCATTTGATATGAAAATGATAGGTATGAAGAGAAACTATATCTTTTGGGGGACAGTCCCTATTTTAATGACGTCCTACTGATATCAATAGGGAGCTTAAGCACAGTCTAATCTACGACGGCAACGAAGAATTGGCCTTTATGCATATAGGCTACTTGCATTCCATCCTGCAGGATGGAATGCAAGTAGCCTATATATACACAAAGGTAAATATCACGTTGCCGTCGTAGATTAGACTGTGCTTAAGCTCTCTAATATTTATGAATAGATGGTCAATGACATGCATTCCCAATTAATTAAAATATCATTTGACTGCCTCCAACCTGGTACCCGTTACCGTTTGTCTCTTAAATGACACTGTCTCCTCCATTGATTATCAGAATAGGAGGGTCACAAGTATTGAGTATACTTGTAATATAAACAGAGACACAACTTGAAATCGGGGAAATTGGAAACTGACTTTTAGAGAAATTTGTTCCAGATTTCCTCTAAATGTCAAATAACGGTATGTAATCGGTTTACGATTATCCCGATTTTAATCTGGTGTGAATCACTGCATGAAAAGTTATGTTGTCCTTTAACGGTTTTATCAACCAACCTGCTGAAATCTGGAGTTTTACTCCAGATTTCAGCAGGTTGATTGATTAAATCCTTAACGTAAAAAATCATTTTTTATGCAGTGAATAATACCTACAATATTTTGTTACTTTTCGTTTTTATAGAGTATTGATCGCTTATCAATAAAAGTTTGTCATAAATCAATACGTGCAGGCCAATATCGTGAGCAAGTTGTCGCTCATATTGTTGTTATACCTGGTAAGTATGTATACTCTTGCGTAAGATTTCTTCCCCCATTGGTTGCATTAGTACAGAATCGGATCAAGAAGCTGAAAATAGGAGGCAAGTGCCTGCGTAGAAGTGTAAATAAACGATTAAAATTTCAAAGAAATTTTAATAGCTTTACACTTCTACGCAGGTGACTACTCTTGGATCCGACACTGTTTATGTATGATGATAGTATTTAGAGACACATCATCTTACATATAAAACAATTAAAATTTAATGACTTTCAGTTTCCATTTTACTGCTGTGACTAAGTAAACCATGTTTTGAATCCGTCTCTGGCGTAACTTTTAAGAACAATTTCTTTTAGACCTATGTCCTGCAGGAGAAAGATGGAATGGTGGAAACTGCTACCAAACAAAATCTTCGTTCTACCAAAACGACGCTGCTATTGCGGTTTGTGAAGCTCAGGGTAGTATACTACCAGTTGCGGACCGACCCAGTAAATTATATTGTTTAGCAATGACAGGTGCAACATGGATCGGATTAACTGATAAACAAGTTGAAGGGGAATGGGTATGGAATGGTGACTCACAATCTGAATTCCGTAAATGGTTAGATACTGAGCCTAATGGTGGTTCAATTAGTAACTGTGCAATTGCAGATCGTTCAGGAAATGAAGCGGGTATGAGAGATACATCATGCTTGTCATTTTACAAAACAACTTGCGAAAAATGTAAGTAATTTTTGGCACCAGTATGTATCTCTTCTTGAATTCCCATAAACTTACAAAGGTTTGTCAAAATCATGTAAACCGTACCAATCTCATCACAAAAGGGATCGTCTCAAAAATTCGCTTAAATTCGCTTAAATTTGCTTCACAATTCGCTTCACTTTCACCTTAGTTGAAGTGTTATTGTAACACCTAAGTGTTACAATAACACTTCATCTGAGGTGAAAATTATTAGGAATGAAGCGAATTGTTAAGCGAATTTAAGCGAATTTTTGAGACGGATCCTAAGAAGTGTCTTTGTGCATAGGAAATATGCACGAAGACATTCCTTCTGTATGAAAATTGATACGAATTCCATTCCGAATTTTGCGGTCGGTTAAAATGTTCGTATTGTAAACCGTACCATTTTCATCACGGAAAAAGTGTCATTGTGCATACGCAGTATGCTCAAAGACACTCTTTCTGTAGAGAATTGATACGAAAACTGATGTGAAAAGTCCCTAGGGGACGGTCAAATTTTTGGATTACGTACCGTACTATCAGAGAGGGGTGGGGCGGATCCAGAGCTTGAAAATTGTAGGCAAGTACCTACGGAGAAGTGTAAAACAATTAAAATTTCAAAGAGATTTTAATTGTTTTACACTTCTTCGCAGGTGTTTGTCTACTCCTGGATCCGACCCTGGGGTGTATTTATGCATATTATTTTCATCACAGAGGAAGTCTCTTTGTGCATACTAAGACGCAAAGACATTTCTGCTGAATAAAGATTGGTACAAATTTCCTATATGAATTTCATGGTCGGTACCGTATGACTGAACGAATGAAAATAATAATGAAAATACATTTTGACCCTGTATGACATGGGGTATTTCATGAAAATAGAAAATACTCATTGGACGATTCAGACCTTCTCAGATCATCTAAATAGAGATTTAAACTAATTTTTTTTCGTAGTTAACAAATGGTCGTTAGCCTGACGATCAATTTGTTTAACTGTTTAACTAATTTTAACCACTTTCGTTCTTCGGTTGAATACTGTTCTGGATCTTTTTATGATACTCTCCGTTAAACTTTTCATGTATGATAATGTCTAAAAATGGTCACAGATACTTTAATAATCCTGCAGCACATGCTGCAGGATTGTTTAAGTAGGTGTGACAATTTTACAACATGATGAATTAAAAGACTAAGTGTATTTCTTTTCCTTAAGATGCTAATTTGTATGATCGTAGTTGCAATAACTTCTGTATGAATGGTGGAAACTGCTCTATGGCCTTAATGCATGAAACTGAGAAAGAAAGAGACGATACAGATGATGAGGAATATACTAAAAGACCACCTTACTATACTATGGAGCCACCAAGAACAACTGATCGTACTGGTACCGATGACAGGTCCTACGGTACCGATCATACTGGTACCGATGACAGCTCCTACGGTACAGATTCCTACGGTACCGATCACACTGGTACCGATGACAGTTCGTATGGTACAGATTCCTACGGTACCGACCGTACTGATGACAGTTCATACGGCACTGATCGTACTGATTATCCAAGACCAACAACCCCAACCTATGCCACACATCGGCCAGGTCAACAACATAATATGACGGTTAGGCCTACGCTCAAAATCAGAACACCTGTTCCCGCTTTGAGATGTGAATGTCCAACAGGTTTTACGGGAAGACGCTGTGAAATAAATCGTAAGTTTCATATATTGTATTTATTTTCCAGAAAACTCGCTTTGTATGATGTTTTACCAGGATTTTATTATACAGTTTTTCAACTTTAGGAGTGAATTTCGGGAAAAGATTGTCAATTTTCGGATGCAGATTGGCTGATTCCTAAATCAAAACCCTTTATAGAGCAAAAACCGAAAACAAATCGACAAAATCTTTATTCAAACTGATAAATTTACGTTCGCAAAAAGAAATTATACCAAACTGTTCATCTGGTTAGGTTTTGTGTCTGCGCCAAGTTTCATTGTTATTGCTTTTGTGGTTCGAATGTTATTGAGGGCGGGCGTACTAGTCAACCACCTCCTCCCCCCCCCCCTCCTTCCCCCCAGACCTATGTAGAGTTAAAAGACTAAGCAATCCATAAAACATAGCACAACCTCAAATTGTCTTACGTTTTCCGATCGACAGCGGCAGGTTGTTTAGTTAGATGACACGAGTTTTGGTGCAGTGAAATCTATCACTAGTTGAATAAGATATAAGATACAATTTCTTCCCTCCTGCCATATTTTAGTATTGGATCATCCATAATTTTCACCTCAGATGAAGTGTGTTACAATAACACTTCATCGAAGGTAAAAATGATATCCGATGGACAACTGCAGAGGCAGACTCGGAACATTCTTTTCCTTAGTCGCAGCAGTACAATGGAGACTCAAAGTCATTAATTTTTACTTGTTTTTGTAAGCTGATGGGCTCTAACAACCCACCATCATACAAAAAGCTATTAAGAATTAGAACTTCTAGTCCTTCATCGTGATGCTTTAAATAGGGCTGGATCCGCCACTAAACTGCAGGTTGTTGAATGAGGAATAAGATGTAGCTAACTTATTTCCAGTGGCGGATCTAGCCCTAGTCAGAGCATTGCGACGGTGTATAATTACTGTTAATTCTTAATTATATTATGTATGTATTATATACATAGTATAATTAAAATTAATGACTTTGAGTACTCCACTTACTGCTGTGACTAAGTAAAAGCATGTTCTGAGTCCGCCTACTTATTTCCCGTTATATTTTAGTGTTAGACCATCCAGAATGTAAAGATTATAAAACACATAATATGTCATCCATGAATGTCATGAATCCAGATTCAAAAACATGGACTCAACTTGGTGATGGTGAACGTGAATGTTTCCATGATGCTTTTAATACCGAAACAACTGGATGGCATCGTTTGGTTGGACCAGCTGGTGATATGTTCCTAGGTATAAATACCTTATATTTACCTTTGTACATATAGGCTACTTGCATTCCATCCTGCAGGATGGATTAGATTAGACTGTGTCGTAGATTAGACTGTGCTTAAGCTCTCTAATACTGTATACTAATCGGGATAATTCATTTCGGATTACAAAAGATTATTTGATATTTAGAGAAAATCTGGAACTGATTTTCTTTAAAAGTAAAATAATCATATGCAGATTTTCTCTAAACGTCAAATAATGATAATAATGATAATCCGAAAGGGATTATTCCGATTATCATGCAGAGATAACACTGTATGAGAATCGGGATAATTGATATGTTTTGTTTATCCCGATTACAGAATAAAAAAAAAAAAAATTGTCAACTACATCTGTAAGACGGCAGCTGCTTTTACTGTTTTGACTGGAAACGAATAGGCTCTAAGGTCTATCTCTTGAGGAGGACTCAGAACATGCTTTTACCTAGTCACAGCCACTTAATGGAGACTCAAAGTCATTACTTTTAATTTCTTTATGTATGACGCTGGTCTCTAAAGGCCCAGCTTCATAATAAAGTTATTAAGAATTAAAAGTAATTATACTCCATTGTGTTGCTCTGACTAGGGATGGATCCGCCACTGGTCTCTTGACTGTTGGGTACTGCATGGAAAGTTATGTTATTTTTTTATCAAACAGCTTGCATAAATCTGAAGTTGTAATGAAAAAATTAAAAAAAGAAAAGAAAAATTAAAACATCATTTTTCAAGCAGTGTGTGTACTACCATAGCTGTCGTCTATCTTACTTCGAGAATAATCATATTATCCTATTCAACAACTTGATGTTGTCTATCAGACATCGTCAAATTGTGTTTTCCGATGGACAACTGCAGGTTGTGCTAAAGGATATAGGATAACGTGATAATTGTTATAACTTATGAACCATTCTTAACTTTTCAACTAGGTATGTGCCCAGGTTCTTATCATCGTTGTGGTTTCCGAAATCCCGGTTGGATCGATGGACATCATCCTTCAATTAAAGATGGTGTGGTCAAACGTAAAGTATATCATTACAATCAATACTGCCGTACAGATACAGCTTATAGTGAGGTCCATATACGTAACTGTGGTGGATTTTTCACTTATAAATTTGAAAGTTTACCACATGATTGTGATTTTGGTGTTTGTGCAATCAATCGAAGTGATTTGGAAGAAATGATGAGAATGAGAGGAGAAGCAATGATGCAAGCTATGCATTAACAATATCCACAACATACTTTAACCCTTTGATGCACAGGTCTACAGAATGTTCACATGTGTTTTAACAGTTCTGCTGCAAATACGACAGGATTGTTAAAGTGTGTTTGACAATTTTTAACACTGTGCAAGGGTTATTCAAGTCAAAGCAATAAAAATGGAGAGAACATAAGTCATTAATTTATAATAGTTTAACAAATGGTCGTTAGCCTTTAAAGGCTAACGATCATTTGTTAACTATTAAAATTCAGTTAGCATTAGTCTTCATAGTGGTGTTTTAGCTGAATTTGAATCCAACACTAAAGCATAAAACTATTAGTATAAAATGCATTTATGTTTGAACATTCACATATTCTACACCTATCTATACCACAGTATACATGGTGAACAAAATAATGGTATAATGACGTTATTACGACGTTATTACGACATGTTGTAACAATTACTGCATAAAAAGTGATGATGTCCTTTAAGACTTTATAGAACAATCTGAAGAAATCTGGAATAAAACTGCAGTTTTCTACAGGTTGTTTGATATACTTGTTAATGTAAAACATCATTTGTCATGCAGTGTTGCCACATTATTAGACTATTGGACATCATTAGTCAATAAAGAATAAATTAATAAAAACAATCCACCTTTTTTACGGGCTAACTTTTGAGGAATTAGAATTGAAGAAGCTTCTAGCTCGCCATTATAATGTTCTAGTTAAAGACAGATCAACCGTTACAGAGCTAATACAGAGGCGTCAATATTTGTGATTACAAATACAAAAGTATTATCTGAAAAAACGTCGCCCAATCACATAGAAATCGGGATAATCGGGTTCAGCTGACGTACGATTCTTTGAAAAAGTCACTAATCTCTTACTTAAATTCACATGCACATATGACGTAAATACACTGAATAATATGCAAGAAATTCATTCAGTGCCGAAAGATGTAAGTAATTATAAACCTGTATGATTTGGGTTTTATTATTATTTTGTTTGTTTTTTATTTCAACGAATACAGATATCTTTTTGCATCTTCACAAGTAACTTATTTTCTTCTTTATCAACAATTTCCCTTGTTTGAAACCTTGGCAATTCTTGCTATACCTTATCAAATCTTCAGGGCCGCCAAAACCGGGTGTCCCTCCTCGGGTGGTGGCTCTGGCTCCTCACTGTTGATGTTCAATTTTATTTGTTTTGGTAAAATTATACAACTACATAACTGTAATGGGCCTATGAATCCTAACTTTAAAATCCATTACAACGCCCCTTACATAGAATTGTTTACCGAAGGGACAACATCGTAGACTTTCTAATACAAAACATGGTGTGTAATGAGGTTATGGTATGTATTCATTCGGGTTTCACAGTGGCGGATCCAGAGCTTGAAAATAGTAGGCAAGTACCTACGAAGAAGTGTAAAACAATTAAAATTTCAAA
>JAUCNQ010117796.1:0-19090 GCA_032352715.1 Bougainvillia muscus
GTATGATAATGGGTCTTTAAAGACCCATTATCATACAAAAGCTATTAATAATTAATATGTTTAGTTCTTCATCGTGCGGTTCTGACTAGGGCTGGATCCGCCACTGGATTTTCATACAGCGCATAGTTAAGGGCCATATACACAGTACGATTTGTCGTATGTAACTTGTCGTACTAACTTCTGAATACGATTTTTTAAATGATTTTTTCTGTTTACACGATACGACAAGTTTCGCACGATTTTGCTATCTTTTGATAGAAAGATGTTTCGCACGATTTTGCTATCTTTTGATAGAAAGATGGGGGGATTTTCGTTTTTACCTACTCTAGATTTGCATAAAAATTCCTTAATTACATGCATCTTTTCGGGGTTAAACCTTAATGTTCTTAAGAAAAACATTACGTAGTAAAAAAAACATTACTTAGCAGAAAAGTTGGTTGATTACCGCTTGTTGTAATAGCTTCAGCAATGAAAAGTAAAAGAAAGGTTAAAAAACGTAAGAAAAGAGGGGATCGGACAAAACGCAGTGGTTACTAAGGCGTCAATCTAGAGGTCTTTTTCTTTTCATTGCTGCAGCTATCACAACAAGCGCTGAGCATCTGACTTTTTTAACTAAGTAATGTTTTTCTTGAGGACATTAAGTTTTCACCCTGAAAAGACGCAGGTAATAATACGTTTTTATGCTAATCTAGAGTAGGTAAAAACGAAAATTACCCCATCTTTCTATCAAAAGATAGAAAAATCGTGCGAAACTTTGCCTATCGTGTAAACGGAAATAATTATTTAAAAAATCGTATGCAGAAGTGAGTATAATTTGATTTATAATATAATATAATAGTAGTACGTTGCATAGTTATCTATCAGTCACCAATTGTGGATACAGTTGTTCGAACGTGGAGTAAATATAGTTTATCTAAAAGCATTCATTGTCAGTGTTCAAAAGTGGTCATACACGCTTAAACAGTTTCTACACGTAAAATGGTTAATTTGGTATTAAATCTTATCTTTAACTCTATTAAGCCTGGGGGGGGGACGAATGTGCCGGCGGAATGTTTGACCCCCTGTAATTTCTTTTGTAGTGAAGCATTCGATGTGTTATTTTGCCACATTCAACATATATACCTATATTACATCGTCTGAAAGAATTTCAGTCTTATATCATTAGCGGTTCAGGAATTATTGGCTATTGTTTGAAACTACCTCACTTTTTACAGCACTACTCTCTCTAAAATTCCTTAACTTTGTAATTGCTGTATTTCGTTCATTATTTAAGATGTAGGCTTGAAACTTTGCACATGAACGTCTGTTAACCTTACCTTCCTTTTACGGTATAGAAAGTTGACCTTATTTTTAACAGCCTTGCTCAGAAATACAGTTTGGAATGCATCTAAGGAACCGTCTTAAAAATTTCATAAATTCACTTCATTCATGTCAATTTTCATCTCAGAAAATGCGTTATTGTGCATACTTTGTACGCACAATAACACTTCATCTGAGGTGAAAATGAAGCGATTTGTAAAGCGAATTAAAGCGAAGTTTTGAGACGAACCCTAAACATCTAAACATACTGAATCTCTCAAGGACTTCAATTGAATTTCTGGTTTTCTATTCATTGCTTAACTACAGGATCTGTATTATCAGTATCACCTTCTTCTTGATTCTATGCTTAACGTTGGCATAAAGAAACTTATGCTAGGATTTCTTGGGTCATTTTAACGAATCACCAAAAATCAAACTTTCAATCATTCGCATTATTATTTGTTAATGCAAAGCCTAGTTTACACGCCAATAAAGTAAATAATAATGAGAAACAAGCCTTCTATCGTCGTAAAAATTTGCTCTTTGAGTTATGGAGTTTTTTGAATGGAGGTTCGAATTATGGAAGTGGAATATGAGAGTTTTTTAAGGAAATTTTGTTCGAATTATGGAGTTGTTAGAATTATGAGGAGTCGAATTACACAGAGTCCACTGTATTAGGATATTTAAGAACATTTGTTCCTTTTTAAGTAAATACCTATTGTTTAAAGGTATCTTTTTAATAGCTTCAATAAATAAAAATAATATTGTGTAAATAATCTTTTTAGGTATAAAAAATCTAAGAACGCTGATATATCGGTAAGATGTTTTTGGCTTTTTGTCAATTTTGACGAATTCAAGTCCTCTATGCAACCCTGAAAGTTGACGGCATGACATTCATTCGAACCGATTAGAAGTCAGTTAGAATTAAACTTTTCCTCTTTCTTCTTTAAATTGAATCTCCGTTGTGCAATTAATACTTTAAGCAAAGTAATCTCGTGAAAATAAGCTTTTTAAAAAGTTATACTTTCAGATAACTGGCATTCGTTATAGTTATGGCTATTTAAAAAAAAAGCTGAGGTATCCTTTTGTTAACAATAAGTTGTGGATTACGTGGATATAAGTTTCGTGAGAAATAGAAAATACTAAAGGAAGTTGAAGTTCGCCAAAGTTTTCATTAACAAAAATTGTTTTATAATTGTTAACTTCGTTTTGAGTAAGCTACATAAATACATCTGTTGTATAGAGAACTTAAAAAACGATTTAGAAAATATTACACATTCATTGGATTATAGGTTACCATATTATAGGTTGCCATACCAAATAAGTAATGAAATGGAAGGAATATGATAAAATTTGTTAAAGAGACAGAAAGGTATAGTTGTGAAATTTGCATTTCAATATTTTGTAACAATTTATTTGAATCAATCATGCGTAAAAATTCGTTTGATCTGTTTTGCAATGTTGAATTAAAACTGTTTCTCAAACAGTTTCTCATATTTCAAACATAAGTAATTCGAATTTTTTGACAGGTTTTTTATTCGAACAGACTCACGTTGAGCATGAAAAACACAGTGAAGAAACTCATGTAAGCCTACTGTGTACTAATTACTGCCTAAAGAGCTTCACAAAAACAAACGCGGGTGTATTTCGAAGAGAGAAGCTTCGAAGATATAAGTTTGAATTTAAGCAGTCACAGAGTTGAAGATAACTATGGATTTTAGCTTTTACACACAGGTAATAACTTGTTTTACTTATTAACTTTTGTTTTGATTTTTATTGTTTTGATATGATTGCTTTGATTTTGATTGATCGTAATTTCCATCTATGGCAACAATTTAAATTTTTTTGTACTGTTTTATTTTTATTATTCTATCATCCTGAAAGGTATACGTTTATGAATGATAAATGAAACTATTTTTGTAATACTGTAGAAAGGTAAAAAAACTCCATAATAAAATTAAGTTTAAGAAATTTGCGGCTTAAGTTCTTATCACACCCTCCTTCGCTGTTTTTATCGCTACAGTTTGAAAGATTAAATTATCGAAACCAAAATGTTTACTGTTTGAGTAGAGAAGACGCATATTGTTCGATAATTAGTTTGTTTACAAATATGTGCATTGAAGCATGTTAAACACATTCAATTGAACTGAATAGACTATAGTGAGGTTGTATTGATCAGGGCAATGTTCTCATCTTTCTATAACATAGTCAAACAGTTCGAATAAAAGCAATTCGTTTTTACATTCGATGGGAGATGCTGCATTCATTCAAATTTGTGATTTTTTGTTTTATTTTTGTAAGCAAAAATAGGCTTTGGTAAACACTTTTATTCGTATAATCCTTCAACTAGTATTCTTGAATTCGATATTCAGCATTTAGTCGGTATTCTTTACGATGGCGAAACATTATTGTATTTTCCAAAAGAAAATGGTTCAATTAACAGAGAGTAAATTATCTAAACGCGCAAAAACTAAATTACAGGAAATGAATGGCTAAGGTTAACATGTTGTTCGAGAAAAATTGTATATTGGAATTGTACCATTGAGAATTACGCTTCAACGCTAATTGAGTGTTCACCACAAGGTTAGGGATAATGGGCTAAGATAATCTAATTCTTTTGAAAGTTTTCATGAAATGCGGGTAAGATAGGAGAGGACTTAGGAGAGGAGTTAGGGTTAAGTATAGCTAGTTAATTATGAAAAATAATTGAAGAGATCCAAGAGTTTGAAGAAAAACAAGTAGCAGGTAAAAAATATTTTTATTTCTATATTACATTTTATAGTAAAATTTGCACTTAAGTTGTCTCTGTCTGACTGACAATGCCAGTGAACTTCAGGTGTGTAATCTCGTATTATGGGAAGCAACAATGAACAGTTGTTCTTACCTAGTAGTTGTTGTATTAATGTGTGTATATTCTACCAACATAAGTTCTAGCATGGCTACTAGCTACTAGAGAATAGGTTACTCAATTAGAACCCTATCAATAGAATTGATGGTATACAGCCTAGAACATGCACTAACCCACTAAAGATGTACCGGGTTGTGAACTGGATTGACCACATTATGCTCGGGATAAGATGGTGTAATTACATGTTCTACTACTGTCTCTACCATAACATGTTCGTAAATTATCTAGATCATTAGTGAATTATTTTATGATTGTAAAGTATTACATTAGCAATACTCGTAATGAAGGAAATTTGTCAACTGGTATTACCCTTTCTTGTCTATCGTCGTTTAAATGGTCATACGCACTTAAACAATCCTGAACCATTTTGCTACAGGACTTTTAAGGCGTGTGGGACCATTTTGTTACCACCAGGAGTTAAAGTGTAAATGGCGACAGACATATTTTCAAATCTAGCATTACATGACAAACTAAAAGAAATTTGCAAAAATGCATTATTGATGCATTAAGATACTTGTAAAGGGATCGTCCAATACAATTTTCATTCCAGAAGAACTTTCTTTGTGCATACAAAGTATGCACAAAGACAATTTTTCTGTGATGAAACTTGATAAGTATTCCACTATGAATTTTAACAACAGTCCTTAATAATATCAATAAGGAATGGCTTTCCACCACACATCTTTGGGTTTAAATAAATAATACCATACTTCATATGAATTACGTTTTATTTAGACAGCACCACAGACTCTTAGTATTTCTTCAGAAGAATGTCGATCTGATGCTAGTCCTGATATACCGATAATCGATGATGATTTTGAAATTGGTGATTTACCGGTGAAATTAGAACTGCGATATGCAATTGAAGCTAAACGAGCAGAAAAAGGACTCGATATGCCAATTATTGAAGATTTACCGAAAAGACCGAGAGAGGTAAGATATTGATTTAACACTGTATAACAACATTATGTTGTCCTTTAAGAATTTTATCATACAACTTGCAGAAATCTGAAGTAAAACTCCAGACATATGCAGGTTGTTTGACAAAATCGCTAATGGATAACTTAACCTATCATGTAGTGTAAAAGGATTGAATGACGTAATGTCAAATATTCAATTTAGTTTATGTCTCAACTCGAGTTATCTCTTGAGGGAATATATAAATATAAATTATTATAAGAAATGTGTTGATTGTCAAAGCATGGTCAAAGTATATATCTATGGTCAAAGTCAGTCAACGTCAAGTCAACGTTGGATTTTGAAATGGAATGATTTACTGCCGTTTGATCATAGGCGCATCCAGAACTCGCTTTAACCTTGCCAAAAAAATAAAATGGAGAACAAAAGTCAATAATTTTTAAATGTTTAACAAAGGCTAACGACCATTGGTTAACTATTTAAATATTATTATTTTTTGTCTCCTTCTTGGTGCTCTGACTAGGTATAAACTGTTGTTTATTATCACACGGACTTCAAGAAATTTATGAGATATAAGAATATTTGAAATGAACTCATTTTTTCTATCCAATTCACTGCACAAAATCTTGTTTCTTATCATTCGTAGATAACCTTGTTTTTTTTTTCTGCAGCTTTCTATAGAAGAAGAAGAGAGACGTCGAGTAAGACGTGAACGTAACAAAGTTGCTGCATCAAGATGTCGTGTAAAACGAAAATATCATGTTCGAAAATTATTGAAGGTAGGTTAGCTTCGAAATTGAATACAAAATCGAAAACTTAAGCATACAACCTGTAGAAATCAAGATTAAAACCCCAGATTTTACCAGGTTGTTTGATAAAACCGTTAATGGATGACATAACTTTTCATGTAGTGTAAAGTAACTCAATTTTTCTAAATGACGTTTGCCACCCAGCAAAATGGGAAACCTTCTATTACTTATTTCACTAATGCTTTTGCAAATGCTGCGTATTTAAATAATAGATTGCAAGAAACAATTAAAGAAATGTACAAAAACGTTTCTCTCGCAAATCGTACTATTTTATGCGCAAAGACACTTTTCCTAGATGAAAATCGTGCTCGGTTTCTTATTATTGTTTTCTGATATTCGATTCGAGGTGACTTTACTATCAAAAACATTATATGTAGTGGCGGATCCGGCCCTATTCAGAGCATTGCGGTGGAGAACTTAAGTGTTTAATTCTTAATAGCTTAACGTCTTAAGAGACCATCATCATTAATGCAGAAAAATCAATTACGTTGAGTCTCTTTTTTATTGGTGCGACTAAGGACATGTTTACATGGAAAATCGTTGCGGGCGAAATGAACTGTTATGGCTTCTGTGATTGGTTAAATCTTTCCAACGGAAAAATTTAACCAATTACAGAAGCCATGACAGTTCATTTCGCCTATAGAAAGTCTTCATGTAAACGCGTCCTAGGTAAAAGCATGTTCTGAATCCTCATCTGTTATGAATGTTTTTTTACTATTTTTATAGGAATCTGACGAGTTGACACGATCAAACAATCATCTAGAAGACTTGATAGAAAACTTACGTGTTGAAAAGAATCGCTTAGAAGAAGCAATAAGAAATCATATGTGTAAAAATGAAAACCAATTTAATATGTTTAATGTCAGTTAGAAGCATTCGCTAAACTGGTTATTAATGGTTAATAACCCTGCTGGTCAGGGAGATAGGATAGTTTGCATTATATAATGGATAGGTAATATCAATTCTGTTTTAGTTTTTACAAGTCATATTAGTTATTTTATTACTATTATTACGGACCGTCCACAAAATTCGTATGGGAATTCGTATCAAAGGGAGTGTTACAGAAGGAGTGTTTTTGACCATACTTATTATGCACAAAACACTTCTCCGGCGATGAAAATGGTTCGTATTACATTCAAATTTTGTGGACGGTCCCTTAGTTTTTGTTGCATTTTTGCAATATATAGATCTTCTTTTTTAAAAAAGTAACTTGAACTCCAGTTAAATATTATTTTCCAGGAGGTACTTTGATATGGTTATCTTACTTTCTACATACAAACAACTACAAATTATACCTTTTGATATTTTATACGTTCAGGCGTCTTAATGACGTTATATGAACGCCATATGCAGCAGCGGATTCAGACCTAAACAGAGCGCCAATATGGAGACTAAAACTAATTATTTCTAATAGTTAACAAATGATTGTTAGCCTTTAAAAGGCTAACGATCAATTGTGAAACTATTAAAAATGAATCAGTTTTGTTCGCCTGTGCTGATCGATTTATCATGTGTCTCCAAGATTTATTAAGTATTATGCGTGCGCTGAATTTCTTCGGCTTGTATTCAACTTTTATAATTATCTCCAATGTATTATGTTAAGATTTAGTAGTACTGGGTTGTGTAGGGTGTGGGTTGCGGTTAAATTTGTACCCCTTTTAATTTTTATCCATAACGTTTCTACCGCTTAGAAAGAACTGTGTGCAATGTTGTCACATTTAATTCTGTTATATTCCGTCGGTAGTTGGTATTCATTAAGGGGATCCTCATTTGTAAAGTAATCTGCCACAAATCAGAAAAGATCCGATAAGATGACAATATAAGACACTTTCTACTTGTGAGCACAAGGGGAGCAAAAAGGGGTCGGTACAATTTATTGCCTACACTAACCCATGCTATAAGATCTAACTCTCATGCGCACAAACATGATAGCCAATTTATAAGTTTTTCTATCCCATAGATATAGAGGGGAATATACGTCACAAATTCGTTAAATAAACTGTACTAACTTAGGAGATGTTCTAATACAGACATAATAGCTTGATTTATTTTACCTAACTAAACTTCTACCGTTAACGACTTATATTATAGACTAACAACTAGACTTGACTGCAACTAAAACAAATCTTAACTGTAAACTAGACTTGACTGCAAACGAAACGAGTCTTAAACTTTGAACTAGACTGGACTGACAACCAAAACACATAACAGACTAAAAACTCGACTTTACTATGAAAGAAACAAATCTTAACCCTATTCTGTATGGGGTATCTTTTTTCCTCGTACGTGTGGGAGGGATTACCCCCCCCCCCCCCCCCGCCCCACCACGTCAACCAATTATTGTGAAATTTTTTGGAAAATGTATATACTTATAAAACTAAATGTCCGAAAAAATTGGCATCACTATGACCGCAAAACTTAAGATATTTAAAAAAACGAGAACAAACAAAACAGATGAGAGACTGTAAACTAGACTTGACTCCAACTAAAAAAATATTAAACTGTAAACTAGACTGTACTATAAAACAAGACAGATAAGCTACTGTAAACTAGACTTGGTTACGAATAAAACTAATCTTAAACTATCAACTAGACTGCACTGTCCAGCAAAACAGACCAGCTACTTAAAACTAGACTTGACTGCAAACGAAATTAATCAGCCTAGTATCCAGTTTAAGATCAACTATCAACTAGACTGCATTGTCGAATAAAACAGAAAAGATTACTAAAACAAATCTTAAACTGGATACTATACTGGACCACTGGACAAAACTGGTCAGACACTGTACCTTATTGGCATAAAATTGTGCATGTATAAATATTTGCGAATTTTGCGAATTTTGGCCAAATTCGCAAAAATAGGTACCCGCAAAACGTTGCGATACTAGAGGTGCACTAAATATATTCCCGCAAAAGATTTATTCTGCTCCGTTAATACCCTTTTGCTTTATTTTCTATAACACTCCGGATTTAATAGCTAATTCGACACATCTTTTTAATGAAAATATCGAATTCGCAAAAATAAATACCCTTATTTTTTCATTAATAGCTAAATCGACACATCTTTTTAATGAAAATATCGAATTCGCAAAAATAAATACCTTCATTTTTTCAGAAATATTGAATTCGCACAGATACATATACGAAGTCAAAACGCTGCCCGCACAAATAAGTACCCGCAAAAATTTATAGCAATAAGGTAAGTTAGACTTGGCTACAAACAAAACGAATCTTAAACTGTGAACTAGACTAGACTGTCAAACAAGACGTACCATAAGACTAAAGACTCGACTTGTTTGTGACTGAAACACCTCCCAAACTGTAGACTAGACTGGACAACCAAAATAACAAATCAGATACTTAAAACCAGACTTGACTGCAAACAAAACCAATCTTAAACTATCAACTAGACTGCGTTGTCAATTAAAACAGATGAGAGACTATAAACTAGAGTTCACTGAAACTATAAAACCAATCTTAAACTGTAAATTATACTGGACAATGAAACAAATCAGATGACAGACTGTAAACTGGACTTGACTACAACTAAAAGAAATCTTAAACTGTAAACTAGACTGTACTACCAAACAAGACAGATAAGAAACTGTAAACTAGACTTGACTACAAATAAAACAAATCTTAAACTGTAAACTAGACCGAACCACCAAACAAAACAGATCAGACACTGTAAACTAGACTTGACTACAAACAAAACTAACCTTAAACTATCGACAGACTGCACTGTGAAACAAAACAGATGAGATACTGTAAACTAGACTTGACTGCAACTAAAACCAATCTTCAACTGCAAACTAAACTGTACTACAAAACAAGACAGATAAGATACTGTAAACTAGACTTGACTACGAACAAAACTAATCTTAAACTGTAAATTATACTGGACTTTGAAACAAATCAGACGATAGACTGTAAACTGGACTTGACTGCATCTAAAAGAAATCTTAAACTCTAAACTAGACTTGACTACAAACCAAAATAATTTTAAACTGCGTGAACTAGACTGGACTGGCAAACAAAACAGACCAAAGATTATAAACTGGTCTTATTACCGTCCATAAACTACATCTTGATAAGACAGGCATCATATTATGTTTAAAATAGTCTGAAAACAACTGAAAAATACAAAAAAGCGCATTTTCAAGCTCTGCAAAGAAAGTTCCAACACCTCCATCTATATCACAAGTTGTAGAATGTTTTGAGTTTTATAACTACGACCAAAAGTTACGGGAGATGTTATTTTATTTGTTCATTTATATCGAGGATGCACTCGGGATAGAGGGCGAAATATTAGAAAAAAAACATAACATCTAGTTTTCTTAAAAAACTGATATGCTTCTGGTCATCCTTTTTATAATCAGACTTTTTGGCTCGAATTAACTTATTTAATTTATTTATTTATTTTTCGTGAAAAATCCCGAACAGATCAAGAAAAATATCTAGAAGAGTGTCGCTAAGGTACGGTTGCTAAGGAAGGTTTTGGAGGTTATAAAGCTTACCTGGACGTAAACAAGTTCTTTTTTTTCTTATTTTCGGCTGATATTTCATATTTTCGAGCTAATGTTCGAATTCAGCGGTGTCACATTAGGTAAAAATGACATTAGGTAAAACAAAACTTTCGTATGTTTTTACGATATTTCATCATTTTAATGGGACTAGACTTTCGAACAAAACCGACCAGGCGTTGTAAACTAGACGTGACTACAAACGAAACGAATCTAAAACTGTGAACTAGACTCGACTGTCAAACAAAACAGATAAATAACTGTAAACTAGACTTGACTACAAACGACATAAACCGTAAACTGTAAACTAGACTTGACTGCCAAACAAAACATATCCAGGACTGTAGACTAGACTTGACTACAAACGAAATGAACCGCAAACTGTGAACTATACTGAACTATCAAACAATACAGAGCAACCATTGTAAACTAGACTTGACTACAGACGAAACGAATTTAAAACTGTGAACTAGACTGGACTGTTAAACAAAACATATCAAGGACTGTAGACTAGACTTGATTACAAACGAAACGAACCATAAACTGTGAACTCGACTGGACTGGACTATCAAACAAAACAGAAAAACCATTGTAAACTAGACTTAACTACAACGAGAACAGATCTTAAACTGTAAACTTGACTGGACTGGACTGTCTAACAAAATAGATCAGAGTTTGTAAACTACACTTGACCGCAAACGAAACGAGTCTTAAACTTTCAAATAGACTGTTCCATAAAACAAAACAGATTAGCCACTGTAAACGAGACTTGACTACAAACAAAACATATTATCGAAGAGTGTCAGACTGCACAGTCCACAACAGGTCAAACTTGCTTGATATTCCACTGTAACGTTCAATATTAGGCTTATTAAGCATTGCCATAACGCATATCGTCATATTTGTACTAATCTGAAAATGCAATCTTAGGCTTCTAGAGATCGGAAAAATACTAGTATTGAAATATGCTAGTAAATATTTGGGCCTAGTTTGCAATAGTATATGGCAGGGGACCATAACAGAGTGCACTGTTCTCCTTTATTTTAGCCATTGCTGGGTGTGGGTGTTGTCTTTATAAGTGGTTGATGATGATTCGTTTCGCATGTTTTAACTTATTTATTTATTTATTTAAAAAAGTTTATACAGAGTATGGTGCAGGGTACTCCAGATTTTCTAATCGATTTTCACAGGTTGTAGACCAATCATTGCACGAAATCCAACTGTATCCGGACTTTTTTTCAGTCCGTATTTGTCGGTATTAAGACAGAATGCTAGCATTCTGTCTTAATACCGACGAATACGGACTGAATACAGGAGTAGACGGACTGTATAAAGGTCCGGATACAGCTGGATTTTCACAGGTTGTAGACCAATCTCTTACAGAATGGTGACATGACATGACATGACATTACCTCGACGATTATGACGTCATAACACCTAAATAACTTGTTGAATTTTAGGCAGATTTTACTAGGAGGCAGTATCGCAAATGTCTCAACTTTATTCTGAATAGAACACTGTATGATTCATCAGTTAGTTAGTACAATTTATTCTTTGATCAGTATCTCAAAAAGTTATTTTCGATTTTTCCAGTCTGTGAAATGCCACTATGACTAAAATTAAATCAGATCTGATGGAAGTACCATAACATCTTACAATATGTTTATTACTGTCAAATTAACAAAATTAGAGCTAGCAAGGTTATAGTTGATGGGTAAATGTTTGGACTGTGAAATTACAATTCTAGCCTACAAAGTATCAAACTTGGTGAAATTGCCTGGTACACAGGTACAGTTTTAACAATCTTGACTTCATTATTAGTAGTGTAGTTATTTTTACAAAGTAACAATACATTTCGATTAGAAAATTAAAACATTCAAATTTTGTGCATATAATAAAGAACCAGTAACACCTGTTGTGAGAATTTTATTCAAAATAAACTTTAGAACCTAAACAGACGTAGAATAAAAGTTGGGATGAGTCACCAAGTTCCAGAAGATTTAGCAGACCCAATTGGAAGGTATGGCGAATATAAATAGTACGCGGGTGCAAAAGCGTCCTCCCAGTCTTTACAGGGTTAACCGTATTAACGCTGTAGGGCATAATGCCCCGATTATTTTAAATAACTTTTGAAATAATTGCTGGGCAGTCTAAAAACTTTGCCACTTTTGGTATAAATCTATTTTACATCGCCAGTTGTTCAGAGTGCCCACTTCAAAAGTTACAGGTCATTAATCAGAACCACCTATCAAATTTCTCATATCTCCCATTATAAATACTGAAATATTTGGAAGTCTGTAACTTTTTATTGATTTGATTCCGACCGCCAAAAGCTCAATATGGCGCCATTTTATTTAGCACAAGCTACATTTGAACATTTTTTAGGACCCTTGATTTTACTTTTGCATCAATTATTTGATACAAAAGTGTTGAAAACAGCTTTTAAACTAATGTAAATCCGGTATGGTAATTTCATACTTTCACAGGTTAATTATAACGTCATTAGCAGAAAATGACGCCATGCCGAATTTTATCTGACCAAATACGTTTTTATATGCTAGGTAACATTTGTGCAAAGTTCCATCAGTTCAACATTAGTGGATCATGGCATTCTAGCCCCCCCCCCCCCTCCCATGTTTTCAGAGTCAGAAAAAGTCCAGGGTTAATAGGGTTATGGGATTTCCGAGTAAAAAGTTCGAAGATATTAGCTGCAGGGAAACAAAAATTCCAGGTTCCATTGAATGAGTGATTTTTACAAGAAAGTATTAGGAAAGGTTCAAAGGACCCAAGAAAATAGTTCGAGGTAAGGAATGTTCGAGTTTTCCGGTGTTCTTGCTGAGTATATAGACAAGGTGACAAATTGAAACGATTTAAAGGATGTTTGTAAATATTTGTCCCCAGGATAGTATAGATACAAACTAGTTACTTTGTACGTTTTAGCTAAAACTGATTTTTCCATATACGTAAATAGAAGTGTCTGGAACTCGATTCTTCAAAGATATAGACTTGCTGCAGAGAACACGAGTATGCCACAACTCCAACATCTAATTATGCAAGCTTAATGGAAACTGTGTCCAGGATTTGTCAAAAGACAAAAGTTAAACTTTTGGTTCTTCATAGTTTTGGAGCATTATTTTCATTATTGTCAGATGTCCAAGATTATAGACAATCGGCAGTACTTGTAGCTATATAATAATCAGAAGCTTTGTAAGAGTTTAGAAGAACAGTTACGGTCTAGATAGAAAAATAAGCTTTATCTAGTAACAGCAGTTCAATCAGTTCTAAAGTTTATACGTAATTGCACTGGGTTTTGGTGGTAAATTCGTCTGAGGATTGCGGGTTCAGAAAGTTCTACTTTGCCAGTAGCAATAAGGTATAGTATGTGCTGTTTTATGATAAGAATACTAGCGATATTTTTCCACAGCAAAAAAGAAAACTCGTGTTAACAAGCAACAATACAAAATAATCTATCTCACTATTATTAAGTTCGGTTTGTAGTCTCAGTATTTAAATTTTACCTTGTGGCGCAGCATATGCTATTTAATCTTGGCGCTTGTGGCCGTGGTAACTCATTTTCACCGCTCATTACTTATGCTGATGAAAAATTGTCACTTGACTTTCTTATATTGAGTATGATTTTTTGAATCCTCTTGGCCCAAATTATATTTGTGCCGTGTTTCATCAAAATTCATTCAGCTGATCAGAAGTTAGATAGAGGGGACAAATATGCCCCTCTCCATTGTGTGAAATAGGGGATGGCAAAGAGACCGTGTAAAATAGAGTAACACCGTAAAACATCAATCACGTTACATAATCCTATTTTGTGTAAAATAACTATGGCTTAATTTGGCTAGACTGAAGTATGACATACATGGCTTAATTTGGCATAACATAGACCATGCCTGGTTAAAAAGCATATGATCTTTCAGAAACTTTCTTTGACCTTTTAACCACAAAAATTCTACGCACTACAGTATTTGTCAAATGAATCAAATCTGGTTTTTTAGACACCTTACGTAACTTACTAGGAAAAATGTACATACTACAATACCTGACTGGTGAACTACCCCGATTTTATCGACGCCTTATTGTCCGGAAGATTCTACATACAACAGTATTTGGCAGACGATACATCTTTGACCAGTTTAAGTACCTTATATATCTTAACAGGAAAGCTCTATATACAACACCACTTGGCTGACGAACTACCTCTAATCTTTAGGCACCTTACATGAGTTGCTGGGGAAAATCTACATATTACAGCACTTAACAGACGAACTATTTCTGCTCTTTAAGACATCTTCTTACCAGGAAAAACCTATATACTACAGTACGTGACACACATACCATCTCTGATTGCTTAGACACCTTATATAAGTTACCAGGAAAACTTTTCATGCTGCAGTACTTGGTCGCCGATCCACCTCTGTCATTGTAGACACCTTTATACCAGGAGAACTCCATATACTACGGTACTTGCCCGACGAACGATCTCTAATCGTTTAGACACCTTACCAGGAAAACTCTACATACTACGGTACTTGACAGACGAACCATCTCAGATTGTTTACACATCTTACATTACTTGACAGAAAAACATTTCACATCCAATACTTGGTCGACGAACCATTTCTGATCTGTTAGACATCTACTTAGCACGAAAACTCGACATACTACGGTACTTGGCAGACAAACCATCTTTGATCTTTTAGATACATTATATAGCATATCAGGAGAACCCGTTATTACTACAGTACCTCGCAGACAGATTTTCTTAGACGTTTTCTACACCTTTTTAGTAATAAAAACTGTAAATACTACAGTAAGTGACAGATGAATCATCTCTGTTGTTTTCGACATCTTCTTGGAAGGAAAATTGTATATGTACTACAGTACTTGACAGACGAATAATCTCTGACGTTTTTGACACTCTCTTATCAGGAAAACTAGAGTTACTACAGTAATTGACAGATATACCATCTCTGAACGTTTCGACACCTTATATAAGTTACAAGGAGAACTCTCTATGATGCAGTATTTGGTCGATGATCCACCTATGTCAATGTAGCCACCTTATATCAGCTCAACATACCACGGTACTTTCCCGATGATCCAGCTCTGATCGTTTAGACACCTTACCAGGAATACTCTACATACTACAGTACTTGACAGACGAACCACCTCAGATTATTTAAAACTTAACACGACAATAATTGGTCGAAGAACCATTTCTGATCTGTTAGACATCTACGTATCACGAAAACTCGACATACTACGGTACCTGGCAGACAAACCATCTATGATCTTGTAGATACATTATATAACATATCTGGAGAACTGTAAATACTACTAGTTCTTGGCAGACGCATTTCTTCTGACATTTTCAAAACCTTCTTAGAAATAAAACTGTAACTACTACAGTACATGATAGATGAATCATCATCTCTGATGTTTTCAACAATTTCTTAAGAAAATTGTGCATATAATACAGTACTTGACAGACGAATCATCTATGACGTTTTTGAAACCTTCTTATCAGCCAAACTAGAGTTACTACAGTAATTGACAGACATACTATCTCAGATCTATTAGACCATGAAATCTACAGTACTTTGCCGATATCCACCTCTGATATTGTAGACAACTTATACCGGATAAACCCCGCAACCTACAGTACTTTTCTGATGAACCAGCTCTGATCGTTTAGACATCTTCTTACCAGGAAAACTCTACAACCTACGGTACTTTCTACACCTAATTACCAGGAATACCCTACATACTACAGTACTTTACAGACGAACATTTAGACACTGTATATAACTTGCCAGGAAAACTCTACATACTACAAAATTTGGTCAACGAACTATTTCTGATCTTTTAGACAACTACTTGGTAGGAAAAAAATCGATACTTGGCAGACAAACCATTTTTGATCTTTTAGACACCTTATATATCACATCACGAGAACTGTAAATTCTACATTAGGGTCCGTCTCAAAAATTCGCTTAAATTCGCTTAGCAATTCGCTTCATAATTCGCTTCATTTTCATCTTTGATGAAGTGTTATTGTAACACGTAAGTGTGAAAATTGTACCAACCACTTCAGATTTGTGAAGGCATTGCTGTCAATTATGGATCATGCTTACGAGTGCGTGTTTAGAAGCATGTGTGGAGCGAAAACCGCAGAGGTTGATTAGAAAAATATAGTAACAAAGTGTTTCTGCAGTTAGCTTATAGAAAACATTTCCATATACTTATGCCAAAGTTGGTAAAATATTGATATGTCTGACTCACCCCATAAGGGGAAAGTGTGATATATACTTTGTTCTTCACCAAATTGTGAGTATGATAATGTCAATGCTGTCCAATAATAATCATGAGTTAACTTTCATCAGACGCCATTTCTTACTCCACCTATAAAGTTAGAGTTAAGTCTGCTTCTCCGTTTGATTGTAGTTTTCTTAGCCGATCAGATGTTCAAGGGAATAAGGTTTGGTTAGACCCATATAAGTGTCATACTTAAAGAGATGGAAAAATTGAAAGGAGGAGTATTCCTAAGCATTATAATGCCCGAATGAAGAAAACGTCTGGTGCTAATTGGGTTAATAATCGTTACTAAGGGAAATCACTACAATACAATACAGCACTTGATAATACGTATATCTCTGTCATTTATTCCTGCTGCTTTACAACTAGCAAAACTTTACAGATTACAGTAACAATAACAATCGTGGACGTAGCGTAACGAGGTAATTTAGAATTAAAAAATACTAAAATAGAAAATTACGGAGATTTATAAAGTTTTTCTGATCTGGTCATAGAAGTATATCATATCCAAGCCGCCTCATGGCTCACGAAAATGCTACATGATCTCATTTTAGAGAAGAAAAGCACCTCTGCCGTATGTGACATAATCAATTTTTGAGGTATTGTGTAAACATTAATTAATGCTGGTATAAACAAAAAAAGGCTCTGGGTACGAGGTTGGGTATAGACCTCATCATATTATTTCCAATACTGCGATGCTTGAGATATTGTGAACCATCCGGCTAGAAAGTCATACTTATCAAATGATGAAAATTCTTTGCATGACGCTGACGCTGATATCCACCTATAAACGACAATAAAGCCTAATTAGACAAGATATCAGCGCAACTTGGAAGTCCCCAACATACCAAAACGACTTATCTACAAGACCAATCACATTGACCGATCCAGGCCTAGTCTGAGTATAGGGTAGTGATTCCTTAGAGAGTCAAGCTATTAGATCTTCGAGGAATTTTACGGTGAAGTGACATAACATTAAATCGATCGGTTCTGTGATAACAAGTACTTTCATGATTATCTTCAGTGGCGGATCTTCCTTCAACACGAGGAAGAGCTAAACGTTTTAATTCTTAATAGCCTTCTGTATAATGATGGGTATAAGAGACCCATCTTCATACAGAAAGCTATTAGAATTGCTTTGAATCTCCATTTCAGTGCTGTGATTAGGTAAAATCGTGTCCTGTGTCCGCCTCTTATCTTAGTTTTGGAGAATTCTTTAGCTACATTAGTCTTCATATGTTAGAGAAAAATATAAGAAGTTTGATATAATTGAATACAAACTTGTAGGAAGCAATTAATTAACTATAAGGAACTAAAAGAATTTCACGCATTCAATATATTCTTAATAATTAGCTTTGATTATAATGTGGCAAGAGTGCTGATTAGAACTGTAAATCGTTTGGGGAGAAAGTTTCACAAAAGATTACTGAAAGATAACGTTCTTACACGTTTTAAGTTAATCAACCCTAATTGGGTGGGGAGCAATTATTATTAATATTATTATTATTATTATTGTTATTATTAATTATACATGATAGATGCTTCTATGTTCAGACACTGTTATCAATGTTGGTCATGTATTGGGTCCTGGTTCTATTTAAAGCTCATATTCAGGCACGGCGCCGCCAACTGAAAAGTGGGGGAAGGCTCACAACTCAATGATGCTAAAAATCAATGATATCAATAAAAAAAGTCACAACTTAGCACAAAAGTTGGGAGGCTGAAGCCCCCGATTTTTCTGCTTAGCTGACGTCATCAGAAAAGTCACGTGACCCTGAACACCAATAGTACTTTTTTAAATGTACTTACGCTAAGGAATATCAGTGCCAAGTTTCATTGCATTTGTACTCAGTATTTTAGAAGAAAAGTAGCCATTCCAAATAGGGGGTAAGAAATACAGTGCCGGATCCAAGGGTAGGCAAACAGTGTAGTAAAACTATAACTATGGCACTTGCCTACTATTTTCAAGCTTACTTGGTCTGACTCTGGACGGATTTTACATTAAACAAGGATTCTTTGTACATTAAAAAACCTGTTGCATATGTGAAATACCTACTTATTTTTTTATTTTTTAACGTTGTCACGGAAAAATAATTGATTTAGGGGAAAATTGAAATTTGAAAATTCCAATATATTTCGAAATTTACTGTAATTTATTCCATTTCCTATTGTGAAATACTTCTTTGTTAACATACCTAAAAAGCCCTGTACGCAACTCTAATATGACACACACGGAAGCATCCCTCCAGAGGTGTTCTTCAAAATATCTGTTCGGTAAATATGTAACAAATCTCTAAAAAATCGAG
>JAUCNQ010117797.1:0-10965 GCA_032352715.1 Bougainvillia muscus
TAATCCTCTGACTATATGTCCTTGTGATTTTCCGGGCTAGCCACTATAAATATTATTATTTATTATTATTATTATTACATTTGATTTCTATCTGGGACCCCAAGGGAGTGGAAGATAGGTCGAGAATGTTATAAAGGTGGTGCTTATAAAAGAAGGCGTATAATTGCTGCCGCGTGAAGTTCCAAGGGTCATTTGTCTCCCTGATATGCGAGACAGGATGGGCATTTAAGTCGACAAGCACGGTAAATCTGAGGGACGAGCGAGTCGAGAAACCTTTGAAGTCGTTCTATATGATGAACCAAGATAATTGTACCGTGCGTTTACTTCTTGTATTTCAACCGAAGATAGGGGATTCATACAGTAGACTCTCAATATCTCGAACACCCAAGGGACCGGAGAAATTGTTCGAGATACCAAGTGCATGCCAAAGGGACCTAAGGATTTGTTCGAGATAGAGAAAGTTCGAGATATCAAAATAGGACTGTAATTCGCTTTTCGCCACACCCTGTGTGGTTTTTCTACGAATCCTGCTCTAAAAGTGAGTTAATGGTCGCATAAACGCGGCTATGGTTTATGAGTACGAGGAATTTTTTTAAAGCTTTCGACTCTGGATATATCGAACACTCAAAGAGGCCGGCAAAATAGTGCAAGATGCCAAGTGAGTGCGTAATATGACCAAGGGATTAAAGGATTTGTTCGAGAATGTTCCTTATCACGGAGCCAAATAGAAACTTTATTTCCGACTATCTTCGACTTCAAACGTCGTAAGTATCGCTTAAGTTGCTTACAGAACCACAGTTTTTCTCTTTTTTATATTACGAACACGACGTCTTCATAGCAAAAAGAGAAAAACGGTCATGAATACGAGGTCGAGAAATACTGGTATTTTCAAAAATAAGATCTTCGTAATTCTACGGGCAGCCTTGCCCCAAGAAGAAAGTCAGTTTGATTTTCAAACCTTCGAAATCTTTACGGTAAAACGTCTGATAAGCGCCGGGGGCGCTTATTAAATTTTACGATTTTTAAGGGAGGGGGGGGGGGCTTATTAGAGGGAGGCGCTTATTAAATATTTTCAATTTTTAGGGAGGCGCTTATTGGAGGAAGGGCGCTTATTAGAATTTTTACCGTATGTGGTTTAAGAGTTGTCACTAACGTGGCTGTTCGCAAGTTTGTGCTTTGAACGTTCCTTGAAAGACCCTGAGGACGAGATTGCTTACATCGCTAAAACTGACAGCCATACGTTTTTAAGGGAAAAGTAGAATAAGAATATAAAACTAAATAGGAAATTCTCAAAGTCTATTTTGTATAATTCATATTCTTTGGATTACATTTTCGTATCGACCATCGAAAGAATCAGAAAGATACAAAATGCTCTGGGACAGAGGTTGCTCAAGACCCAATGCGATATTGGTTAGTCTTCATCTTGTCGCTACTCGAATAGTATAGTGGAAAAGAATACATGGTTGAAACGTTTGGATTAATATATTACTCTACAAAAAAATTCAAAAAATACATTATGTTATTTCCCCTTATATATACACTAAAACTCAACCTCATATCGAGCGCCGTTTGTCTCTTTTTAGTGGCGTGAAGTCTCTTCCTCTTACAAAATCTAAAAGAGTAAAACGGTCCTTGACACGGGGTTGACTAAAACTATCACTGTATAAAAAGTGATATTTTACATAAATGATTTTATCAACAAACCTGGTGTAATCTGGAGTAAAAACTGCAGGTTAGTTGATAAAATCGTTAAGGGATAACATAACTTTTTATGCAGTGTATTAATTATGCCGTTTATATTACATAAGCGTATTTTTAATCATTTTATGCATGGTACATGAAAAAAGCATAAAAAACTATACTTCGCTCTATTTCGACAAATATTATAATTTATTTTGAAGGAATGTAAAATCGATTAAAATAGCAACTGTATGAAAGCAGAGATATGGTGAAAGGAACCGGTTCCTGACAGTGTAACGGACATTTTCGTATTCGTCGTGATATACAAGCAACGAAGATGATTTTTTAATTACCAGCAAAATTGCTTTGGCAGTTAACGGTTGGGTCAAGGTAGACTAGGTCCGAACTAAGGACACGTTTACATGAAGACTTTCTATAGGCGAAATGATCTGTGATTGGTTAAATTTAACCCATGACAGAAGCTATGACAGTTTATTTCACCCGCAACGATTTCCCATGTAAAAGGGTCCTAAAATTACAGTTAAAAAAGTATAGGATGAAAAATTGATTAGTATAAAAGATAAAAATTAATAATATAAAAAATAAAAAAAAATAAAAAATAAAAAATAATAATTTAAACTGAATTTTAAAATAAACGCTGTCCACAAACTTCGTACCAGAATCTTTATATCATTTCCCATCAACAGAAGTGTCTTTGTGCACACTTTGAAAGCACGAAAACACTTTCTCTATAATGAGTAATGTTTGATACACAATCCCTAACTTGTAGGTGGCCTGTAGGTGAAAACGATGAAGTCCGGTCCAAAAGCCTTGTATCTAAAAATTATACCATTTTAATCTTAGGCCTCAGCCCTAGTCAGGCTTTAATTCTTAATAGCTTTATGTATGATAATAGATCTTAAGAGACGCATCATCATACATAAAGCAATTAAAAATTAGTGACTTTGAGTCTCTATTTTATTGCCGTGACTAAGCAAAAGCATGTTTTGAATCCGCCTTTAGGCTTTGTAACAGAAATGTTTATCTAGTTCAGAGATATATAATACGACCATTAAACTTATACTCCATAAAAATGAGAACATTGTTCGAAGTTTCTTTGAGGGTAACAGCCCCAACCCCCAACCACCGCCCCCTTCGCCCTAAAAATAAAAAAATTAAGAATGTATGTCATAACAATCATTTTCAAAATTGACCAGTACCCCCTCTAAAAAACGTGCCCCACCCCTCAAAATTGCGCCCATCCCCTCCGGTCGATTTTGGAAAAGTGAGTTGCCCCATCCCCTCTATCAAGGCAAACCAAGTTAGTTGACGTCACTAAAAACATTTTAATGTTATATGTTTACCTTTGTGTAACATAGCACATTCACAAAATTGGTATCGCAAATTATACCATTTTCATCAGAAAAGAATTGTCTCTCGTGTATATTTAAGTATGCAAAAAGACCATTTATCTTATTGAAAATTCATATGAATCGCAATACGAATTTTGTGGACGGCCTCTAAATGACATAACTACCGGAGAGTTTTAATCACATCCGGACACTGAACTCATCTTACGATACAGCTCATTAAATTCTTGAATCTCAGTTCGCATAGAACTTATCTGGTCTTGATAATATTTTATATCCTTCTTTTGTTGTTTCGATTCATTCCGTAAAATATTCAGTACATGTGTTAAGCTTAAACTATCAAATATAGACCTTGAATTTTGTAAAGATTCTTGTAAATTCCGAATTTCTGTTTCATTCAATTGATGAACGGAGTTCAAAGATAACAGAATATTATCTAATCTTGCCTTTGTTTTCCTTTCTTCATTTAACTTGCCTTGAATTGGCATAGTGATATTTAGAGTCTTCTCATTCATTCTGCTTACAGTGTTTGATACATTCATACATTGCTCAGTATTGGAAGCAACCATGTTTGTTGTTAAAGTCACATTACCTAATAACTGTAATTGACTGGATGTATTTTTAGAATTTGATGCAGAAATGTTGAGAAGAAATTCAGTATTTATTCGTAGGTTTTCTAGTAACTAAAATAATAAAATATAAATAATAATTTTTTCCAAGATACCCGCATAAATACCTATAATTCGTACTTATTTTTGCGGAGGAATTTTTGCGGAACAAATAATTGTGGGATTTATTTTCGTGGAATTTCCTCAAATCCGCAAAAGGTGCCCTGCAATTAAAAGTTGTTGAATTCGATTTTACTTAAAGATGAAGAAGATTAAGACAATACATCTCATGATTCTTGGAAAATTCTTGCTTTTCACCTCTTTCCCGAGTCCGTAAAAATAAAACCCGCAAATTACTAGATTTTCGGCAAATCCACAAAAATGTCCCGCAAATCACGTTAATCCCGGAATTAATTCTTCCGCAACCAGTTTCTATGACTAAAGGAGCCGTCTTATATAGAACAAGAAGCCGCTTGGCTACGGAACTGGGAGGGTGTGGAAATGGAGAGCAGACGAAAGTCGCGCGAGTTGTCGACGGATGGCAGGAAACGAGTTTCGCGATTCACCACCGAAAATAAACGTATTAATCTTCTTTGGTCGGTGCTTTGTGGAAAAATACATGCTTTTTGTATATTACCCAGCTACTGTCGGAGGCTAAATTGACGACCCATGGGCATTGGTCAAGACAAATCAAGAAAATACGATTTGCTTCAGTTGCCAATTTCACAGCTTTTGGAGTGGCAAAGAGCGGATCACCTAGGTAGTCAAAGTACGTTGCGCTTGTTCATTGAGGTTATTTTCGCCTGGAATTTATGAATGAACTGATTCGCCAATTTCACAGCTTTAAGCGTAGTAAAGAGCGGATCACCTAGGTACTTAGGATCAGAAATTATCGCGAGCAGAATATTTTGCGAATTTCAGGCCTTTTCGCGAAAATAAATGAGGAAAATCTTTTCCAAGAAGACGATTTGCGAATATTTATGCCACGAAATATTTTTTTTTGATTTTTCCATCAATAAAGCTCCTATTTGGCAGGATCTTTTGAAAATCTTGACAAAAAAACATAGTTGATTGTAGAATCTCCACTGTTCATTTCCCGATAACAAATGCCGCGAAAAAAAGTTAGAACCGATCATTTGCAAAAAATTAATGCTGCGAAAATGCAAAAATTTCGCGAATTTTCTGTCCCGCGAAAATTTCTGCTCGTGATAGTTTCTGACCCTAAAGTAGTCTAATTATAATATAAAATAATTATTTTCGCCCGGAATTTATGAACTAGTTCAGTGTGAAAAACACTGGTGCGACTGTCTCTTTATCACGCCTAAAGCTTGACCTTTTGAGTGCGCAAGCTGTTCTCGATTTTCGTATGAGAATATTTACGTGAATTTATTAACTGGGAGGATTCCCAGTTCTTGAAACGAGTTTACGTGCTGACTTACAAAATGATTAGTTCCTGAGCTTTTGCGACTTCACTCATCACGCGCTATTCTCTCTCGGCTAGCAATTCTTTTGCAAGGCACTTCTGACCCAGGTCACACTCACTAACTAAAGAAATATAGGAGCTGCACTAGGCACAAAATTTGTCATCTGTAATTGCCGCGTTGCAATCTGGTCATCATAACCACATTTCCACGCCCTCCCAGTTCCGTAGCCTAGCGTCTTCTTGTTACCTATGAAAAGAGAGTATTGTTTTGGAATAACATACATAATATGCACAAAAGATACTTATTCTGTGCTGAAAATGGTACGATTGGTGAATCGAGTTCTGTAAAAGGTATATGTAAGGGATATTTTTAAATCATGGACTGGTAAAGAAACTTTAGCCAACCATTAGCATTCTAGCAAAGAATTTTCAAATGTGACCCTTTATGTGATGATAATCTACCTAAAGATATTAATTTATGAGTTTACTTTTATTAGTTTACAGTGTAGCAACTTACAATAAGGGTTCAAAAACATCGAGGAAAGCTCTATGCTAACAACATAATGGAATAAAAAATAGATAAACCAACCTGTTGTAACCGGAGGGCTTCTGTGCTAGCAGTTCCTGAAAGATTATATGCAGACGATGCATTTTTTGAGGAATCATTCAGTGTGTTCTGTATTTCATGAATACGTAGCAACACGATAAAACTAGACTCGTTCACCTAAAAAACAAATATGGAATTCAAGCAAAGGCTAATTTACGACGACAAAATAGTTGACCTTTGTGTATATAGGCTACATGCATTCCATCCTGCATGATGGCCGCAAGAAGGCTATATGTTCAAAGGTAAATACAGCATTACTGTTTTAGATTAGGCTCGTTCACCTGAAGGCAGACTTTCGACGTGTAAAAAATGCACTCTTGTATGCTTATTTTAATTCAAGAAACATGCTGAAAAAGGATAAGCTATTATTTCAAGTTTTGTTTCTGCTTCAATTTTGATTATTTCTTTTTAAAACTTTTCATTGTAATGTAGTTTATTATTTTTTATTGCAAGTCACAGAAACTAATCCCGGCCTTTTAAGCATCAGCCAATCAGACGCTGTCCCTTGAATTATGATCTGGTAAAAGTGACCTTTTTATGTAAAATAGTCCTTAAATATCTAGTTTTGAAAAAATTATGATGGTGAAGGTGGCAAAGAAAATTAGGTATTTATAGGGCTCTTTTACATAAATATTACCCTTACTAAACTGACCGGACGTTGCTCTCATATTCCGGCTTAGACCCTGAGTCAATGGGTTTATAATTATAGATATGCTGACATAATTGTAAAAAAATTTACCTCACTTATAACCTTCAATGATTCTTTCAGCTGTATACTGATATTCATAGTAGATTCTTGAAATTTTTTGACAACAATTAACATTTTTAATGCTACACCATATGTTTCGTTAACTAATTGTGTAGCATTGTTTACTAGCTGTTCTGCTTTGTAAATCTGTTCTAACACGATACTATAGTTGTCTAACTGTTTAATCACATCTTCACGAATTTGCTTGGATAAATTCATATAACGTGATACAAACTCCAGACTTTGAGTATGAGTTGTATTTAACGAGTCTAAATTTTGTTGTAAATTATAAGAAATGTTTCGCGCATGCGTTATGTTTGTTATTACCATAGAAACGTTATTAGTAATGTTTTGACTCAATGAAATGTCAATTCTTGTTAAATTCAGTAAGAACAATATTTGTGTGGTAAAATTTATAATTGATATAGAATCTCTAACTAGTTTATTGACAAGTACTTCAGTACCCTGTACACCTTTTCTCAAATCAGAAATTTCTATTGTCGTTTGGTTTGATATGCTAGTGATGTCAGTGGTGAGGTCTCTCGTGTATGTAGTGTCATGTCTGAGTTGTTGAGTCTTGTTAACAAGCCAATATACTTCTTTCAGCAGGGTAATATATGTCATATTAAAGTCTTCATTTACAGATGAAAAATTCATGAAAAGCTGATTTAAATCATATAAATTATCCTTGGTCGTATTTTGAGCATGTTCCATATCCACTTGTGCAATATACATACTTGTCCAAAGTATTCTATAGATGATATCAATAGCAGCTCTTGATGTGTTTTCGTGTTTTACAATCAACGGTACTTGTGAAAGAATAATGTTAATACCACTTGATATCTCAACAGACAATAACTTTTCAAACGCGTCAAAGGTTTTGTTTACTGTAGTCAAATTACTACTGATTTCTTGTTCCAGTTTAATGGAGGAATTGGACTGGACAAGTAGGGTCATAACTGCATTGGACATTTGAGCCAGAAGAATTGAGATTTGACCATTATTAGCCAGAATGGCGCCCGTGTCTGTTTTGTTTTGTACGATATGTCGCAGCAACTGAATCGCATCTCTAAGCAAATGAACTTCATCTTGAATTAGACTGTGACATTCAGAACAAGCTGAAAAAACAAGAACAAATATTCTTAAGGTCGGGGCCGGATCCAAGTGTAGGCAAACACCAGCGGAAAAGAGTAAAACTATTAAAATTTCTTTGAAATTTTAATGGTTTTACACATCTTCGCAGGAACTTGCCTACTATTATTAAGCTTCTAGATCCGCCACTGAAGGTAATATTTACAAGAACAAAAATGTAGAGTTAATCTAAGAAAGTCGCTTAAATTAGTTTCATTCTTATCAATTTTCATCTCAGATGATGTATCACTTTGATTAATCGGAAAGCTTTCGAATGTAGTTCCTTAGGGTCTCAAAAATTCGCTTAACAATTCGCTTTATTCCTAATAATTTTCACCTCAGATGAAGTGTTATTGTAACACTTACGTGTTACAATAACACTTTATCTAAGGTGAAAATGAAGCGAATTGTGAAGCGAATTTAAGGGAGTTTAAGCGAATTTTTGAGACGGTCCCTTATCATAATATCATTATATCATTTGACACTTTCTTTATTCCGTTTGCAAGGGCAAAACTCCGTGTTTTAAATCACTATGGACCCATTTTTTGCCCTTTCTTTAGTATTACTTGACCATAGGCCTCTCTTTTAATCATTGTGCGCTTAGTCAAACTTCGAAACGGATTTGTGTTCACTACATTTTGTTTTTTATTTCCGATTATTTATACAGGATGGACACTTCAGTGTTCAGACATTGTTATCAATGTTGGTATTGTTTCGGGTCCTGGTTCTATTTAATAAAGCTCTCATTTGAGCTATGGACAATAGCAGGGATTAAACCAACAAAGATGTCATTGGAATCCAATATCTTAGTCCGCGCTTATCTAGTTACTCAGTGCTACTCCCTAATATGTTTTACTTTCGAACCTATACGATGAAGAGCAATTTTTGTTGTTTTAAAACTTGCCGATAAAAAAAAATTATTCTCCTTTTTGTCTATTGTTTTTAAATTTTCATAATTTACCAAAATTCAAATGTTTACTCAACGTTTCTTTTATGTTAATCGGGCGCCAATAACGTCATAATTACTTTACTTGGACGTTTCATGTCTTCTATTGGGAGGATAAGTCATGTGGAAATTTCACCAAATGAAAAATCTGCAGTTGTCCATCGTAAAACATCAGATGACAAGGCGGATCTAAAACACTCTTTAAACTTAGTCAAAGCAATAAACAGGAGAGCAAATGTCATTAATTTTTAATTCCTTAAAAAATACTTAGTTCCAGTCTCCATCTTGGTGCTCTGACTCGATTTAAATCCACTATGAAGATCTGTAGTCCAGACAATTGGGCAACATTATTTTTCGGATTTTTTAAGCATTCAATATTTAATAATAGATGAGGCATAATCAACCACGTGTTTGGTGATCCAATTACATAAATCTATAAAGAAATTTTCACTGCACGAAAATTATACACCTGTGGGATTCTCAGTTTATAATCTATAAAAGAGTATATAAATTTATTGTATGAATACTCACTACTCTTCCTCAGCCTAAACTCCTGTTAATACCATGTACATTATTAGCTTTGTACTTTTAAATAATACCGGGTAATATAATTTATTCCAGGTAATATAATATATTTATACTGATTTATACATAATTTTCATCAAAATCCAGAATAGTCTCCATTTAATTGCTGTGTGACTAAGTAAAAGAATGTTCTGAACCCGCTTCTATCAACCTATAATATGTGCTCTAGATCAGAAAATTAAAAAACTTTCCTATGCAGGAGGGCACTTTTTTAAGATCGGTCCACAAAGTATGCGCAAATAAACTTCTTCTGTGTGAAAATTGATACGCACAAAGCGAATCTATAAAGCGTATTTTTAAGACTGTACCTGAGGGGAATATTATATAAATTTTCATCCAGACAAAGTGTTTTTATGCATATCAATTTTCTTTTTACTTAGTATGCACAAAAACACTTCTTCTGATATAAAATAGTACGATTTGCTATACGAAATTTTGGACAGTCTCTTCCTTATACTGAATGAAAATCGGGATAATCCGTTTCGGATCATTATATAATTATTTGACTTGTTCCCTCTAAAATCCAATAATAATATCTAATCCGAAATAGATTATTCCGATTTTTATGCTGTGTTAAACCTTACCAGAAGCTTGAACATCAGCAGTTCTTGATAACAATTTCAATTCAAAACTAGAATCAGATACACGTACAATACAATAATATTTGCCCACATCGTCGGATGGGTTAAACTTTGTAATAACTAAATCGCCATCTTGTGTTATTGAAACTCGACCATCAATAACTATTTCTTTATTATTTTTATGCCAAGTATATGTAGGTTTTGGTGTACTTGTAGCACGACATTTTAAAGTTAAAGTTTCATCTTCATTTACAAATGTATTTTGTGGTTCTTCAATTAATAATGGTGGAGTATGGGAATCAGTAGTAGATTGTTGATAAGAAATATGGAAAAGTATTAGAAAGAAAAAAGAAAATTTAAACTTTATCATTGTGTTTTTTCTTTACTATTATCAGTTTTTAATTTTAATTTTCTAAAAGTATTTATTGTTGATGTTCGCTGGATTCAGATTTTTCTTTTCTTTATGCTTCATGTATGTTTTAATGTGCCTAAAAGATAATTATATTTCTGAACTCATTCAGTGCCACAAGCCGCTGTGATAACGAATCATTGTTTGATTTAGCTACTTAAACCTAAATCATGATACTTTGACTAGGGTTGTATCCGCTACTGTTTTTTCCCAGCTGGCACACAACGTTAAAACAACGTTGTAGCAACGTTATTACAACGTTAAAACGTTGTATTAACGTTGTTACAACGTTGTTTTAACGTTATGCGCCAGCTGGGTTAGAGATGAAAAGCAATGCAAATGCAAATTTTAAATATCAATGGCTAGCCTAAACAATAGAAAATACTTACCACCAATGTTAACATTGCATTGCTTTAACGATGTTATCAAATAACCTGCAGAAATCTGGAGTTTAACTTCAGAGATTTCAGCAGGTTGCATGATAAAATCGTTGAAGGAAAACATCATGTTTTATGCAATGTAACAAAAACGAAAAAATTTTAAGTTGTCCAATTCTTCATTATGTAAACGTTTTGTCTTCAAAATTCGTATAGAAAATCATTTCAAATTTATCTCAGAAGAAGTGTCTTTGTGCATACAAGAAGTGTCTACTATGCACAGAGACTCTTCTACTGGATGGATTAAAAATGTAACAAGTTAAGATACAATTTATATATACGATACTTATACGACGATGGAAAATATAATAATGGAATAATGAAACAAGAATGAAAAAGAAGAAAATACCATAATAAAATATACGGAAGCAGCCATCTGTACGTGTTCTTTAAATTATGTGTTCGGTAAATATTTGAAAAATTCCTACAGAAGTGTCCTT
>JAUCNQ010117808.1:0-10964 GCA_032352715.1 Bougainvillia muscus
TCATAAAAATTGCATGGAGGTAAAAGTAAATTTATTTTAGCCTAATTGCAACACCAAACGTAAGCCTTTAAGATAGCATACTTGATTATTCACCTTAAAAGTTCTTAAATGAGTTTAGTTGTTCTTCATCCCCGCCGACGTCGCTAACTGTTGTTAACTTACAACCAGAGGTGCGTATAGCATTGCTCTAACTTGCCTAATCCACAGGCCGTTGTGCAGTCAGTCAATTGCTCCGAAAGGGCTAGATACGCTGCATTGAAAGCGCACAGGAGTGGAGTTTCGGATCCGAGAGTCTCCAGTAAGGATCGAACCCCCACCGCTCTGGTGAAAACCGAGAGTGCTACCACTACACCATCGCTGCTTACGGCCATTGCAGATATTTTAAACCACTTTAGACAAATCCCTCTAGGTACAATATCTTTAAAATTGATGTCACAACTAATACCTGCGACTTCGATTATGTTTTTTGACTCCGACTCCCTCCGACAGGATACAGCTTTATCCGAAGGGCCCACTAGCGGATCCAGCCCTAGTCAGAGCATAACGATGGAGCACAATTATTTTTAATTCTCATTGTCATACAAAAAGTAATTAAAATTAATAACTTTGAGTACTCTTTTTACTGCTGTGACTAGGTAAAAGCATGTTCTGAGTCCGCCTTATTCAGAGCATCATAGTGGAGAACGAAAAGTTTTAATTCTTAACCTTTAAGGCACATGTCTACAAAATGCTCACGTGTGCTTTTACAATCCTGTAGCAAATGCTGCAGAAATGTTGAAGCGTGTATGACCATATATCTAACACTGTACATTTAAGGGTTAAGAGCTTAATGTATGATGGGGCATCTTAAGAAACCTATTAAAGATAAATGTCTTTGAGTCTGCATTTTATTGATCTGAATAGGGTTCAGAAACCGTTTTTATTTATTAAAAGTTTTTTTAAATTTTAGTCACGTAAAATGAATTGGTGTTTTCCGACGGTTTATTTGCATATAAACATTATTAATCAAAAAACTGATATACGGTACCTATTTTTTATAGGTTAATGAGTCACGTAAAACATTTAGATTATATATGATAATTACAACATAAAGGAAGGATAAATACTTTATTTGTGATATATTCAGGGTTATGTATGGAAAAACGCCCCCACTTTATTTGTGATATATTCAGGGTAATGTATGGAAAAACGCCCCCACTTTATTTGTGATATATTCAGGGTAATGTATGGAAAAACGCCCCCACTTTATTTGTGATATATTCAGGGTTATGTATGGAAAAACGCCCCCACTGTTTTGTTATGATGATCAAAGAGTTATTTTTAAGGAACAATTGTTCGAACGTGGACTAAAAATTGCTTGGTTTTAACTTGTGCTTTAAATCTTACTTTAACCATCAGAATTGATTAACTTATTCAATATGGCAATCCGCTGTGATTACCAATCATTGTTTGGTATCTGTTACTTATGTACCACAAATCAAACAATGATTGGTAATTACTTACATCTTTAACTTTTTTTTTTTTTTTATTATTTTATTCGTCGGACAAAAATGACGAAAGATGGTGGGAAGGTGACAAATGTTTTGTCCGACCAAAATTAATCTTTTTAAAGCATATTAGGACACGTTTACATGAAGAGTTTCTATAGGCGAAACGAACTGTCATGGCTTCTGTGATCACAGAAGCCATGACAGTTCATTTCGCCCGCAACGATTTTCCATGTAAACGTGTCCTCAGAAGTCTTCAGCCGATCCAAACTTGAAAGTCAACGTTGAAACAACTTTGGACTTCGCAACGTTTTTGTGACGTTGTTTTTACGTTGCCTGCCGCCTGGATCATTAGTCAAGATGATCTAAAATATTGATTAAATTCTGCCAAAAAGCGAAGAGGCTCTCGGGACGAGGTTGAATTCTGCCAAAGATTGAGCCTACATACCAAAGCAGTTTTTACTAAAGCAATGCTCACATTATTGGCTTATTAATATATAACTGTTATGTAACTTCCACGCACTTTTTCATAACATATTATTGACGTAATCAAAGGTTAACGATGTCATCTTAATAAAATGGTTTTAAATGTTGATTTACACGTACTAGTTCCATGCCAAGTTTCAAGTTTTTGAAATTATCCAATATATAATTAGGCTTATTCCTTCCACCTTGGACACAGTAACAGGTTGATTCCCCTATAGGTTGCACAAATGTAAAGGTATCCTCCACAAAATCTATCAATTTTCATGCAGAAAAAGTCTCTTTGTACATAATGATGAAAATGGTGGACATTCTCTAAAGAAACGTATTACTAAATAAACCATTTTTATTGTAGAAGAAGTGCTTTTGTGCATACTAAGTATGCACAAAAACACTCCTTCTGCATGAAATTTGATACGAAGCTCAGTACGAATTTTGTGGACAGTCCCTAAAGCTTTATAGAATCTGCTCATTGACTGGGAAAAGGAATCTGCTCATTGACTGGGAGATCGAGAATCTGTTCATTGACTGGGAAATCAAAAAACACTAGATATGAGCATGAATGTAAATAAAGGCTTTGGTTTTCATAGAAACGATATTTTGCGTAAAAATTAAAATAAATATATTTAATTGATTAATAAATACCTCATAGTAATAGTTACCTCATTATTAATCAATCAAATTTTATTATTTTAAATTTTACGCAATAATATTATTGCCCCATTTTTTTTGATTTTTTACAAATAAATTAGATAGACTATAAACAAATATTTTATTTCAATTTCAACTAAAAGACACCTATACCCAACTTTGTTCCTAAATACCTATTGTCGCTACACATAGAGGAGGTTATCTTCAGGTGGATTCAGAGCATCCTTTACCTAGTCACAACAATAACATGGAGACTTGAAATCATCAATTTTAATTACATAATGCATGGTGATGGATCTCTAACGATCCATCACCATACATAAAGCTATTAAGAATCAATCCGTGTCTTTCTCCACCGAGATGTTCTGACTAGGGCTGAACCCTCTCCACCGAGACTAGGGTAGTATCAAGAGGAGTTAGGGAACAAGATTGAGCTATCCCTTAAAAAAAGTATTCAAACAGCTACATTAACCTAGTTATAAAACTACAGAATTATCTAGAAAAGACTTAAAAAATTAAAGGCAAATGAATACATGTGTTTGTGTAATGCATACTTTATGATGGTGAATATTTTCTATTGTCTGGATTAGACACAACAATAGAACACATTCTCCTTAGGGACCGTCCACAAAGTTCGTATGGAGATTCGTATCAATTTTCATACAGAAGGAGTGTTTTTGTGTATTATATGCATAAAAAAACACTTCTTCTGTGATGAAATGTTTCGTATTATGATACGAATTTTGTGGACGGTGTTTATAGTATATATAAACACCAAATTTTCCATAAAGATACATTGTTTGTTTGAAAAACGAAACTTTTTATCAAAAAGTATCAAAATCGTCAAGACTTCAATGCTAAAAATACCTTTTTCTTATTCTATTCTGAAAGATTATTGGACACAGCATTAGAATGTTTGATAGTAATGGCGGATCCAGCTTTATTCAAAGAATCACGAAAGAGAACTAAAAATTTGAATTTTTAATAGATTAATGTATGATGATGGATCTTTGGAGATCCATCATCATACAATAGGCAATTAGAAAATAATGACTTTAAAAACTCGTTTACTTGAAGGCTTTTCTATAGGCGAAATGAACTGTCATGGCTTCTGTGATTGGTTAAATTTTTCCGTCGGAAAAATTTAACCAATCACAGTAGCCATGACAGTTCATTTCTCCCGAAACAATTTCACTGCAAACGAGTCCTAAGTCTCCATTTTACCAAAAGAATGCTCTGAATCCGCCTGTGCTATTGGTTTCAAACAGAGATAAAATGTCCTGAAATAGAGGTTGAATTTGACCTTGTTCCTGAATAGATTGGTTAATCAGACTAAATCGACTCCAGGCTAGAATTGCCTGAACGTACATTAAATACGAATTAGCAAAATCCAGCATTAAATCATACTTTAACGCCCTTGCTTTAATCAATCAAATCATTGTTTAAAGTCAAATTTTAAACCAAATTAAGCTAGAATAAATGTAATCTGAATCTTGACCACACACATAAACAAAACGACAAAAAATTTGATTGTTCAAATTTACAAACCTGCGCTTTTTAATGGAAAACATCATAAAACATTCTATTGTTCTTTTGTTTTCCAAATGAAAAAGTACACTTTTGTAGATTGGACAACACTAATATCAAAAGGGTGCAAAAAAGAAATTTAAAAAAAGGAATTCTGCTGACCAGCCTGCTGATCTATTGGAGATTAATTTAAAAAAAAAGAAAAAGGTTATTTGCAAGGTTGTTGTATGTAACACAAGAAAAAATTAACCTTTTAACGTCTAATATCCAAATAAGTGAACATACATGCTTTAACAATCCTGAAGCAATTTGCTTCAGGATTGTTAAAGCGTGTGTGACCATTTTGTAACAATTAGGCGTTAAAAGAAAGGTCTATAAATCATTAGCTAACAAGTTTCTAATTTAAACTATTAAACAATTTAGCAGACTTTTGGAAATATTTAGTATTATTATGAAGTCAAATTTCACTTCATATAAACTGATTTTCTCGAATTAGCAAACGTACACTGTTCTGTGAAGAAAATAAGTTTTTCAGTAGAAATATGCAGTATTGGAATCGCATCAAGATAGAGAGCTTAGAAGTTGCAGTTTTTAATAACTTAACGTGTAGCTAGCAATGGTTCTTAAGAGACTTAACATGTAGCTAGCAATGGTTCTTAAGAGACCAATAACCATACATAAAGTAATTAAAAATGAAAGTCTATTGTGACTAAGTAAAAGCATGGTCTGAATCCGTTAGACTTTTAAAAACGATGGACTTCATGTATAATCAAATACTCTTCGGATACTCTCCTTTTTCTTTTTTTTTGCTTGAACATTTATTATTGTGTTTTAATATAATATCAAGTTAATATTTTCCTTGTGCGACTTGCAAGACCTTCGCTGAGAAAATATTTTAGGTAATGACAAATCCTTTAGTTGAAGTTGTTGTTGTTGGCTCCATTGTAGTTGTTGGTTCCGGAGTAGTTGTTGTAGGTTCTGGCGTAGTAGTCGTAGGTTCTGGAGTGGTAGTCGTAGGTTCTGGAGTAGTAGTTGTTGGTTCCGGAGTAGTTGTTGTAGGTTCTGGTGTAGTAGTCGTAGGTTCTGGAGTGGTAGTCGTAGGTTCTGGAGTAGTAGTTGTTGGTTCCGGAGTAGTTGTTGTAGGTTCTGGAGTAGTAGTCGTAGGTTCTGGAGTAGTAGTCGTAGGTTCTGGAGTAGTAGTTGTTGGTTCCGGAGTAGTTGTTGTTGGTTCCGGAGTAGTTGTTGTAGGTTCTGGGGTAGTAGTCGTAGGTTCTGGAGTAGTAGTTGTTGGTTCCGGAGTAGTAGTTGTTGGTTCCGGAGTAGTTGTTGTAGGTTCTGGTGTAGTAGTAGTAGGTTCAGGAGTTGTAGTTGTTGGCTCTTGAGTAGTAGTTGTTGGTTCTGGAGTAGTAGTTGTAGGTTCTGGGGTAGTAGTTGTTGGTTCTGGAGTAGTAGTCGTAGCTTCTGGAGTAGTAGTTGTGGGTTTTGGAGTAGTTGTTGTTGGCTCTGGAGTAGTTGTAGTTGGCTCTGGAGTCGTAGTTGTGGGTTCTGGAGTAGTTGTCGTGGGTTCTGGAGTAGTGGTCGTGGGTTCTGGAGTAGTTGTAGTTGGTTCTGGAGTAGTTGTTGTTGGTGCAGGCGTAGTTGTTGTTGGTTCTGGAGTAGTAGTTGTTGGTTCTGGAGTAGTTGTAGTTGACTCGGGAGTAGTTGTCGTAGGTTCTGGAGTAGTTATTATTGGTTCAGGAGTGGTAGTTGTTGGTTCTGGAGTAGTTGTGGTTGGTTCTGGAGTAGTAGTTGTGGGTTCTGGAGTAGTGGTAGTTGGTTCTGGAGTAGTTGTTGTTGGTTCTGGAGTAGTAGTTGTGGGTTCAGGAGTAGTAGTAGTTGGCTCTGGAGTAGTTGTCGTGGGTTCTGGAGTGGTTGTAGTTGGTTCTGGAGTAGTAGTTGTGGGTTCAGGAGTGGTTGTAGTTGGTTCTGGAGTAGTAGTAGTTGGCTCTGGAGTCGTCGTGGTTGGTTCTGGAGTAGTCGTGGTTGGTTCTGGAGTAGTTGTCGTGGGTTCTGGAGTAGTTGTTGTTGGTTCAGGAGTAGTAGTCGTAGGTTCTGGAGTAGTAGTTGTTGGTTCCGGAGTAGTTGTTGTAGGTTCTGGTGTAGTAGTCGTAGGTTCTAGGGTAGTAGTCGTTGGTTCTGGAGTAGTTGTTGTAGGTTCTGGTGTAGTCGTCGTAGGTTCTGGAGTAGTAGTTGTTGGTTCTGGAGTAGTAGTTGTAGGTTCTGGGGTAGTAGTTGTTGGTTCTGGAGTAGTAGTCGTAGCTTCTGGAGTAGTAGTTGTGGGTTTTGGAGTAGTTGTTGTTGGCTCTGGAGTAGTTGTAGTTGGCTCTGGAGTCGTAGTTGTGGGTTCTGGAGTAGTTGTCGTGGGTTCTGGAGTAGTGGTCGTGGGTTCTGGAGTAGTTGTAGTTGGTTCTGGAGTAGTTGTTGTTGGTGCAGGCGTAGTTGTTGTTGGTTCTGGAGTAGTAGTTGTTGGTTCTGGAGTAGTTGTAGTTGACTCTGGAGTAGTTGTCGTAGGTTCTGGAGTAGTTGTTGTTGGTTCAGGAGTTGTAGTTGTTGGTTCTGGAGTAGTCGTTGTGGGTTCTGAAGTAGTTGTTGTCGTTGGCTCCGCTTTGGTTGTTATTGGTTTAGTTGTAACTTCTGTATTTTCCTTTAAAATACAATTGGGATTTCTGTAATCATGCGTAAAATGACATGGTTTTATACAATAATCAGCTAATATTCGGTTATTCAAGGGACCACCATCAATATATCTACCGTTCGGTCCTGTCCAACCCCACCAACATAAACACCGTCCATCATCTTGGCAAGCACCAGCCGTATGCCAGAATAAGTAACCACATTTTGGATGGCATACTGGTTTACTATCTGGAAGTGGTAATGTATTGATTTGAAGTAAATATGAACAAAGTAGAATAAATAAGAACTTCATACCGTTTTCTTGTCAAATTTAATGTTTTCTTTAAATCGTCTGATTATTGTGGTTAGCAAGAATGTAAACAACAATGGTATACACAATTAATATTTTACGTTAATTATAACAGTGTTGAATTTATTTCTCTTAAATGTCTTCTTTTATTTTTATGTGATTTTTGACTTGTTGACTGTTTCGTGTACAATTCATGTATTCAGATTAGATATTTTGGATCAAGGTTTGACTTTTGTAATCTTGAGATGTTATCAACTTGATCTCTTCATGAATGTCATTGTTTTCAAGATTGAAATTGTTACGAATTACAAAATAAGTAAGGAGAAAAGGATTATGTTTAATTCACCGGTTGTCATTAATGCTTTCTCTACTACGCAATTACGTTACCATTTTAGGTAAAATAAATTAAAAAAGTTAATATTTTGATAAGTTATTGGTTGATGGTGACATCTTTTAAAAGTTTAATTAATTATAAACCAATTACCAGTTCGAAGATAATTAATTACAGAAACAATTTCTATATATATTAATTTTATTTTCCAAATGATGCAATCATTAGCTAATTGGATAGAGATAATTGAAGGAATTTCGCACGTAGAAATAGATTATAATTTGTTACAATTTCCTATTAATGAGTATATATCATTAATGATAAATAAAAATTCATATGATTGGTTGAAAATGTGATCACCATGTATATGATGTTAACATTAACAAATCATTCTTACATGTGCAAGCAAAATATTGTTTGAGCGAACAAAGGAGTAAAAATGTTAATTCAACATTCATTGTCTATTATGTATTTTATAACAAGGAGAGTGTCAGATCCAACACTAGTCAGAGCAATCACAATAATGAACTAGAAGCAGAGGCGGACTCAGGACACGGTTTTACCTAGTCTCAGCACTGAAAAGACATGAAATGGATTCAAAGCATGCTCAAAGTGATTAATTCTAATAGCTTTCTGTATGAAGATGGGTCTCTTACACCCACTATCACACAGAAGGCTATTAAAAATTAAAACGTTTATCTCTTCCTCGTGTTGCTCTGACTAGGGCTGGATCCGCCACTGAGAAGTTTTAATTATAAATAACTTTATATATGGCCATGGTTCTTAAGAGACCATCACCATACATTAAGAAATTAAAAATTTAATAACTTTGAGTCTAGATTCCACGATTGTGACTAAGTAAAGATCTATGTTTAAAATCGGCATCTGAGGGCGTAATTAATGTTATATATAAAGTAACTATACAAACGTAACCATATGGTGTGCAGAAATGCCATCTAAGCATGTCATCCACGTAACGTCACAAACGTCAGCAAAAATTATTTTTCTGAGTTAATAAAAGTTATGAAACAAATAAAATAAATTAATCTTGTGCAATAACCATGACGACAACGGAGACTTTAATTTAAAAAAGTTTAAATTAATCATAATTTTTCGATTGAGGCTAATTACTTTTTTACAATTTCATATAATTTAGTTACTTTGGTTAAAATGTTTAGTCTTGTAATACTTATTTATTCTATATATTCTCATTTTTTGAAGTTTACAATAACACCTAAAATATACTACCAAATGTGATGGATAGCTATTACCATTTACCTAACTATTATAACTTAAAACGACTATATGTCTCCATTCTATTAGTTCCAAATATATTCTGGTTGATTAATTTGTACGACATTACATTAAAATCCACCACGAAGCCAATGCATTTTGTATCTTTCTTATTCTTTGGAAGGTCGATAAAGAATCAGAAGGACAAAAAATGCCCTGGGATCGAAGTTGTACTAAAATTGATACTTTCCAATCCACAAACATACATTACTCCATCGGAAAAGAGTACGCTTTATGATTGGAGCACACTAATATGTGAGAAATGCTACACGTTCTAAACGAAGCTATAATTAATTTTTAATTGTGTATAATTATACCCTGAAACGACTTGAGTGCGGAAAATTATGTCTTTTGGTATCACGTGTATAGTTAGCACCCACGTGTATAGTTAGCACCCACGTGTATAGTTAGCACCTACGTGTATAGTTAGCACCCATCTTAATCTTTTGGTATCACGTTTATAGTTAGCACCCATCACCCACCCGTCACGTGTATAGTTAGCACCCATCACGTGTATAGTTAGCACCCATCTTAATCTTTTAAACATTATGTCCAAACAACAAACTATTACATATATAATGAATGGCGGTCACATAGTGGCGGATCCAGCCCTAGTCAGAACAGCACGATGAAGAACTAAACATTTTAATTCTTAATAGCTTTTGTATGATAATGGGTCTTTAATGGGACGTATGGCGTACGCGACAGTCCACAAGATTTGTATAGGTATCCGTATGAACTTATTTTACTTTATTTAGTTGATGTTACACGTAGCTAACCTCGCTAAATTTCCGGGATAAATCCTGTAACTTATCTCCAGGAGGGGTCATATAAGGAGGCCGTTATGGTTTTTAAAACTCCTATTTAAGCTTCGGATGAATTATGCACATTGTGCAGACAATGTGCATTTAAGTCTCGTCCGGGGAATCGAAACTTCGCCTTAGCAGTTGAATTGAAATCCGACGTAAATAATTGTTAGTAACATTTAGGATATAAAAAAGGACGAAAATAATATCATGCGGGATTATTGAATGCCAATCGTCAGCCAAAATTATTGCATGAAAGCGGATAGTACGAATTGAAGTATATTGTTTGGAGGTGCAGAATTTATTAGTGACATTCCAGATTGTTATTGTAATTTTGAGGATTTAATTTTTGCGTTGCAGGATCAAATTCAGTGGCGGATCCAGCCCTAGTCAGAGCAACAAGAATGAGTATAACTACTTTTAATTCTTAATTACATTATGTGTGACGCTGGGTCTTTAGAGACCCAGTGTCATACATAAAGTAATTAAAATTAATGACTTTGAGTTTCCATTAGATGGTTGTGACTAGGTAAAAGCATGTTCTGAGTCCGCCTCTGTACAAATTCCAAAATTATTGAAACAAATATTTTCAAATAGTGAAGGCGAGATTACAAAAGGACTTTAAAATCCGTAGCTTCATTTTCTTCTCCTGAACTAACAAGTAAACTCAATCAAGGGACCAAGGAAATACACAGACATTTTTTCGACTTTCATATATTTACTTAGTTCAGTTATTATTGCTGGAGAAGTGCCAAGAAATGAATTTCATTTTTTCGGGGTTCGCCGAATTTGTTAGTGCGAGTTGCGCATTTTATTTCAATTGTGCGTGCGGAAATCATTAGTGCGATTTAGAGAGTGTTTACGCGTCCATGCGGATCAAATTAGTTTGAATATTAACTAAATTCGCACGAATTAGGTAGACTTGAAAATGGCGATTGGATATAACCATTGAAAACTAGTAGCTTTTAATCCTCATCTTGGTCATCTGACTAGCTCTAAACCAGGGAAATTGTATCAATCTTCTATACAGAAGAAGTGAAAAGTTGAGACCAAGCTCTTGGAATGAACTGTAAACATTTCATTGCAAAAATATAGCAAAATAAACGACATTAGATCTTAATTCTATTTCTTTGATCAAACCTTATGTAGAGTATTACAACAAGATTTGTAGTAACGTAATGAATAGTGATGGTCTTCGAACACGTACACAGGTCCATCATTATATATTGAAGCTCCAGAAAATACCTTAACATAATCAAAGCAATAAGATGGAGTATAAAAGTCATTAAGTTTGAACAGCAGTGGCGGATCTAGCCCTAGTGAGAGCAGCACGATGGAGTATAATTGCTTTTAATTCTTAATAACATTATGTATGACGCTGGGTCTTTAGAGATCCAGCGTCATACATAAAGTAATTAAAATTA